>JALLPA010000296.1:0-16651 GCA_036939895.1 Thalassiosira exigua
CCCCCCCCCCCTGTGGGTCTTCGGCAGTTGACGCATGAGTACTCCCTACGTACGGACATGCCAGCAAGGTTTGCCTAGCCCACACCTACTGTGGTCCTTTGACCCCCTTTTGGGGGCCCGTCGATGGCTCCTAAACTCCTGTTTGTCCCGTTCCGCTTATCAGCAACCCGCGTTCTAAAATCTACGGGAATTAGGCCGACAGCAGGCACTTATGCAGCACACGTGGGTCAGAAAAGTTATCTTCTACTATATTCTAACAAGAGTTTCTACACCTTTCCTATAAACCTCTGGGTGTGCGGCATGCGTCATAGTCAGGGACGTTTTGCCTTCTACCCGGGATTTAAATGCCGACATCTCACTGACGCCATCGGGATGGTTTGGTCAGTCGGACTTCATTGCGATAACATGAGAGTTTGCACTCAAAGAACCCAATGCAAACCCCTCCTTTTACTCTACCTCGTTAGCAGCTTGCATGCTGAAACGGTTGAACTCTTCTGGACAAGTTTGGCACACCACATCATCTGGGGGGAAGACATGTATAGTATGTAACGCGGCTTGGAATCGAACCCGGGGCATCACTTCCAAGAATTTTTCGTCTAACCCCTTCACTAATTGAGAGTGTAGTCACACCAGTCTGTGCACTGTAGCAAAAGAACCAGTCATGTATCGCACCAGTCTAAGTGTCAGCAGTTTTGTCAGTCATACGTCAAGTACAGCAACTCGCTCTGCCTAACAAAGATGTGTCAAAGAAGGGTCATTTTTCTATCGGAATGTCTTCTGGCACAATAATGTGCCAATAAGGGGTTGAAGATGATGGTAGATGGTAGAATCTGCAGTTCAAAATTTGAAATACCAGTCTGCTTCGGATTAAGCTAATAATGATATTTTCAACAGAAAGACTGCATTTTTGCACACAACTAGTGTGGTTTGAACATCGATTATACCACAATAGACTTCTATTAATTGATATGGGAATTCCTGCACATCTGACTGGGACTTCATCTTCATCCAACCTCAAGCCTTGACTATCTAATAGTGCAGAACCTAAGAAGGGGAAGTCCATCATGGTGAGAGTATTTGGTAATATTATATTATTAGCGGGTATCTATTGCTAACAGAGGCAAGCCCAAATAGATACAATACGGGATATGTTGACAGCTGGTGGGGTGTGTGTTCTCGGGGTCTGACCGCACGCTGGGGCAGTTGTCACCATCTGTCAGAAAATATGCAGTGGGCTCTGATCAGTGTTATACCATAGCTGCTGATTGTAAGCAGCCTTGACACAAAGTGACATTGCAAGTTAATTGCACGGATGAGCTGCAAATGAAAAAGGGTTCGTAAAGTATAAGAGCCACCACATGTCAAAAGAGGACAGCTAGGCCTGCCAAGCAGCACGAGGACCAGAGGGAAACTTAGTTTCATTTCTGCATGGGGCAAGATCTCAAACAGGATAATCCATGTTTGCAATCAAGAGCATATGAGATGCATGCAGGTGTACCTTACTTCACTCTAGAGAGGCCATACTTCTAATTTTGAAAGCCCTAAAATCGATGTTATGCGCCACAGTAAACCACATATAACCTACGGTACAACCCTGGTACAATCACAAAAGCAAGGGTCCCCCGCATCGTCCATCCACAAAAGCTAGATGGGTCGGCTTTTGGGGCAACCTTTGGAATTTGACCCACAATCGGTGTGGGTTTCCACTCGACCCTCGCACAAGCTAAGCCGAAACCATCGAGCTTGTACGTCTCGTCCGGGCAAAAGCCGACGCATCGTCTAAGCGACCGCTCCGGCCTAGAGAGCCGCGATCCCCCCCTGCACCTTCGACCTCACAACCTCCGCAAGCTCTTCTTCTTGCTCTTCTTGTCCAATCCCTTCCCCCCCGCCCGGGCGATGTTGCTCCGACTTCCCATCTTCCCCAGCTTCGCGTTACTCCCTCCTCCTCCTCCCGAAGACGAGCCGTTCGGCAACCCCCGCGCCTTCCCCTCCGAGAGGGCGTCCCCCGCCTCGTCGTCCTCGCTCCCCCCCTTCTTCTTCCCGGCGACTTTGGCGTCCGTCGTCCCGCCCTCCCCCCCCGGCCCCGCGGACGTCCACCCCGCGAGGCCGTGCACCCCCGCCAGCAGCCTCGCTCGTCGGGCGTACTCGTCGTAGCTCTCCATGAAGTTCTTCCCCGCCTCGTCGTTCAGCGAGCTCTCCGGGAACGGGACGATGAGGAGGCATCGGACGACGGTCAGGACGTGGCTCAGCGAGGTGGTCGGCGTCCAGTCCTTCTTGAGGGTGTTGACGCAGATGGCCCCCGTGGTGGGATCGACGTTGGGGTGGTAGATCTTGGTGAGGAAGTAGCCCCGGGGGGGCGTGACGGGGAAGTCGGCGGAGAGGACGAGCTTGAGGCGGAAGTAGCGGGCGTGGTAGGGCGTCTGCTCGGGGCCCTCGATCTCGGCCTGGAAGAAGACAAGAAGACGGCGGGTTTGAGGAAAAGGAGAAGTCAGCGTGAGTGGCAAAAGGTGCGATAGGGAGATGATGGTGAGTTGGCGAGTGCCGTCGAGCGGAAGGGGGGACTCGGCCGTCCCGCTTCTGCCTCGGTGCATCCGCGCGATTCGTGCGGTATCCTGGTGGTATCTTGACCATATTCGGCCGCGCCGGGTCAGGAAGCGCCCCCTTCCCGGAGGAGGGAGACGGCCGACAACGTGGAAGAGGCCCCCCACGATCAAGAAGTAGCGATCCGTCGAACGGCCGTCGACGAAAAAAACGGCCGCGCCGAAACCAAGTTCGAGGGCGGAAATCGAAAAACAACATCGAGTCACGCACCAAGATCTCGCTCAGGCTCCCCGGCATCCCCGTCTCCCCGTCCAAGACCAGCCGGACTCCCTCGGGAGGACCCTTCACCAGATCTCGGACGTCTCGGGCCACCCGCGCCAGCGTCCGGGGAGGCAAGTTCTCGGAGCTTCCCGTCCCCGACGGCCCCCCTCCCGCTCCGCCGACGCCCCCCGACAAAGCTCGGGCCGACGACGAGAGGAGGGAAGGCTTGGCCACCCCTCCTCTCGTCAGGGATCCCATCATCGCAGAGGAGGAGCCTCCGTAGCTCCCACCCCGGGCGAGGGAGGACGACGACGACGTCGGGAGGGGCGAGGAGGCGGCGCCGGGGAAGAGGGACCGGGCGCCGGTCGCGGACGCGGAGGCCGACGACGACGACGACGTCGCCGCGGATGACGAGGAGGAGGCGAACGAGGCGGGGTTCGACATGATTGTCTCGATCGCTTTAAGAGGGTCGGGAGAGCGAGGGGGGGGGGGGGGGAGATGGTCCTGCCGAACGGCGACGACGGCGGTGAATGAATGGTTTGATTCGGACGGTGGCGGTGGGCGGGCCCTATTCAAGCTGGGAGCGGGACGACGACGACGCAGGAGGTTGAATTGCGCTTTTTGCTTTTTAGTTTTTGACTCCCACGCCCGTCACGTTCGTCGGCCGAGCGAGCCCCTTTTTTTCAGTGGCGCATCGGCGGGAGGCGGCATGCGGACGACCTTCGTGCGTAGAAATCTATCGAATTCCTACGCTGACGACGTTTGAGCCTTCCGGCCCGTACGTTGGGAAACCGATCGCAAAATCTGTGCCAGATCGATTTTAGCCCTAGATACGCATCTCACTGTCACATCCGACCCGCCATTTTTTGAATCCAACTCAAGTACTAAGTGAATACTTTAAAATATAAATTATTAAAATAAGGATTTTTTATCATAATACAAACATTGTTTACCTAGGTTATGAAATTTCTAATGAATAAAAAATGAAATAAGAATTATTCGACCCCTTTCATAAATTGATGGTCGTAGGCGATAATAGCGATAATATACATATATAAATACTTGTATAATATCGCTGTTAAATTCGCCTTTTACCCTTCAAATCAGAGATCCAACAAAATCCACCAACGTTCACAGACGGCTGACCATCCATCATATCATCCATCCTTCATTCCACAACCATGGCATGATCTATCGTAGTTCGGGCGGAAGACTCTCTGCGACCAATCACCTCGAGATGCCCACCCGCAAGCGCGAACGACCGCGGGCCCCGGAGTCGCTGGGTGTTCACGAGTTCGCCTCGGCGTTGAACGGCGACGACGCCCTCCTCATCCTCGAGAAATTGCGCCATTTCGTGGACGTGGTGGGGTACGAACGACGCCTGGCGCTGTCGGCCTCGGCGGACGGCGATGGATCGAAGGTTCCTTCCGTCCCAACGGCCCCGGACGACGAGGACGATGGAGTTTCCGCCAGCGACGGAGAAACGTCCCTATGCTCCTCCTCCTCCGACGCCCCGCCCTCGTCCAAGCGCCAGAGGCGAGGGGACGAGACGCCCTCGTGGCAATTGGACAAGAACAACTACCAAGTGCCGTTCGTGGGCACGTCCGTGTCCAAGGGACCCACGGGGACCGTCGTGCCGAACGCGTGGCCCACGGGGTTCCTGGAAGCTTATCGACAGCACAGCCCGACCGGTGTGGAATTGACCAGCAACGACTATATCAGCTCCGTGCCTCCGGGCGGGATTCACAAGGGTTTGTGCAATGACTCTCCATTCAATTTGAATGTCGACAGTGGGGGCAAGAAAGGGGGAAAGAAGGGTGGGATTGATGCGGATCGCGGAGGGCAAACCCGAGGCAAAATCATTTCCATGGCACTTCAATCAAAGTATTGGATGGCGCTTTCAGAATGGATACTGGGTTTTGCCACCTTGGGAACATTGGAAAAGGAGCTAAATTGGGAAAGAGGCGATATTGGAGCTATTGAAGCGACAACAGTGGAAACTGACATCGATAAGAATGATAAGTGTATGGTACCACCCCCGATCATGACCATCTTGGTGAAGCAACGGCTCCCAGAGTGGATTGATGCCATTCACAATTACGCCCAGCAGAAGCAACGATATTCTCAGCAAAAACAGAAGGAAAGTCAGCAAAAGAAGAAGCAGGATCAAAAGAAACAACAGCATCAGCAATCGCAGACAGAGGGAGATCATCAGCGACAGCAAGAGCTTCAGCAGGCAGAAGATACTAAACACGAGAAGAAGCAGAGGCAACTGCGCAAAAGGCAACAGAGGGAGGACGACATATTCCTCTCAGCAGTTCAAAATTTGATCGCGCTTTGCTATCTTTCGAATGGAACAGCACGAGAAGTTCTGCGGATATTGACCACCGGTCCGAGCGCCCCGTCGAAAAGAGGTGCCGGGAGTGCTTCCAAAGGAAACATTAGTGTCGGACCCAAAGCCAACTCTGGGACTAGGGAAGTGGCCTTGTGGATGGTCCAACTATTTCAGCACCGACTCGATGTGCCATCTTTCAATCCACAAGTGGAATGCCTTCGCTTGGTTTGCACGTTACTCGAAACGAAAGATTATGTTGTGTTATCTCGTATATCAGAGGCTCCGAGGCAGGGCAGCAATAAGGGCAAGGGAAAAGGTGGTAATCATTCTGCAGGGGACGTAGGTCTGGCTTACATCGCACTGCAATACGGAATTCAAAGGCTTCTAGAGGTTGGGAAAGGCCAAGAGAAGAACTTAGAAAACGAAGAAGAGAGGATCAGTGATGAAGGGGATAATCATATTCAATCGTTTGCATGGTGCATGGCAAGGTTATTGAGGAATATTAGGACAATCTTCCTACCTTCTGTCTCAGGAGAGGGCAATTCAAATAATGGACGCAATGCCGAGAAAGACTTTTTGCTGGGAGTAGATTCTACAGTGAGTTCAACGTGCATCTTCAAGCAGTTTCGTTTCGTGACAAACTCTTTCACTCATTGCAATAAAGGCCAAGTTTTTCTCAGGAGTTGTGTTGATCAATCTATCCAAATTATCCCTGCGTGCACCTTTTTTTGATGATACCACTGAATCCATCCGGGCCATCAAGAATGGAATAGACGAATACGATGATCTCGGCCCAATGGAATTAGCTGCCTTAGAGGCGAGGCGATTGCTCTTCATTATCCTCAGCGATACACACAAATCTCCTTTCTTGCATTATATCCAATGCAACGCAACTGGGGAATATTCAACACAATATCTTGTGCAACTTTCCAACGTTTTGCATGGTGTTCTTGCCAACCAAGTACACGGCATGTCCATGAAAATGTTTCTCGGGATATGCCTCGTTACTACGCGAGAGTTGGTACCTCATTTTCTTCAGGGGTTGCAACTTCCTGACCCCAAGCCTACCTATAGGTCTTTGGCTGCGCTGACCTTCGTAGAGGGCATCCTCCTGGAGGCCCCTCCACCTGATATCCATACGTCCTCTACAACCGACGGCATTATTTCAGCAATAATCCCTCGATGCATCACGAAGACTTTACTTGGAAAACTGGTCCAAAGCTCAAGTGCTCTCTTTGCGTCAAGTGGATTGAAACTCATTATCATACTGGCCCGTCGCGCTTATTCTTACATCGCCAAATCAGTGGTCCACATTGAGGGGAACAACACCAAGAGTTCTGTGATCGAGGCAATGTCTCGGCATTTCCCTGAAGCTACACTACTCTTGTCCATACCGTCCCGATTTGACCCGTTTGAAGTCGACGGCGCGAAATCATCGCCCTGTGCAAGTACCATTGTGATGCTTCAACTCTTCGAAGCTCTTCGATGTTATGTACAGCTTGATCCATCCTTTATGAAAAATGTCAAGTTCGATTGGGCGAGATTGGTGCCTTGCCACCCACCTTCGCAAGATATCGATCAGCTGCATAGCCGGTCATTCTTCAGTGCTGACCCAGTTTTGCAACATCGTATTTTGCAAACATTGCTCGTGGTAGCGCATTCGAGCCAATCGAATCTCCTTCCCAAATTGCTATCAAATGTTCTCACGGTTCTTGTATCCACATCCATCCCTGAGGTATACTCGGTTGCACGACAGCTTGCCTTGTTGTTGATTGGGCGTGAAATAGATTCTCAGTCCAATGCAGATTCACCTATTGAGAGCAACGAACACGAATCCTCTCTTTGGATAGATGGCATAATGGCCAGCAATATCCAAGAACTCATGATGATGATGGATGACTGCAAACAGCAAAGAATCCACTACAAAATTTCAATTTCCCAAGCATGGGCGGACGCTGCTATGAGACACGACATGCCACCTCTTGGCGTGTCATCGTTGCTTTTGTCATCCATCTGTCAATTGCTCGCGGAGGAAGGCTCATATTCGAACGAGATGACTACATTGATAACTCAAATTGCTACTGACATGTTGCTTCAAGCATCAGACCCAAAGCCTTTTGCCACTGTTATTGCCCTTTTCAACCATGGGAAAAAGCCAAGGGGCAAACAGGTTCTAGGTCTGTATAATGTTGCAAAGAGTATTTTCGATGATGACCCAAAGACAGGTGCTTCCATAGAGTTTGTCGTATCGGATTTGTTTTGTTCTGGAAACCGTCTAAATGGGATAGTTCAAATGGCGAAATCCACCAAGAAGAACGCGTTCACTCGGCGGAATATATCTGGATATGTTAGTTCTTCGTCCATGCGGCAGTGTCTAAACATGATCCAGCATTCTACAGGACATAATGAGCAGCTGAACACATTATTGCGTAAAGTCATTGTTGGTCTTCTTCAGGTGAGGATTGATGAAACGACATTGTCTTCAACTTTGTTTGCGGCCACGGATTCTAATGTTGGGCCATGTTTTTGCAGGCAGGACACGACATGCCACCTGATATCATATCACAACTCGTGGTGATGTCAAAATCGGATGCTCTTCGGCTATCAGAAGTGGAGTGCATTCTATTACTTCTCTCTGTTCCAAGGCACAACCAGATAGCATTTGGAGTAGACGAAACAATGGAACCAAAGCCTACAAACATGTTCGTGTCAGAATTGCTTTGGTGTACATTTAATCAATATCACAGTCGCAAGACACACACTTCTAATCTTTGGGGGATTTGTTCGAGTGCCCTGAAAAGCTTTGATTCTCATTCAACTGCCATGAGAGAATTTGTGTTGGCGTTTCTTCTACATGCAATGCCGGCCAAGGAGAAATATACAAGCTCTCATCCATATCCACCAGATGCAATGTTTGACCTTTGGGCACTCCTTGCCAACGGAGACCTCAACGCCAAATATGCACTGGAACTTTGTATTCGACTCGAAGATTGCCTTGCAATGTTATTTGAGATAGATGATGGCCATGGAACCTGGAGTGTTTATCAAAAAGTATGCAGCATTTCTCCTGAGACATTTGCTGATCATTGCTTCGCCGTTCTCCTTCAAAGGGAAAAATCTCATGTTGATTGCCAATGCACCCTCCTCCCGTCAGTACTAAAGTATGATTGCTCCAAGTTCTCTCGTCTCACAAGCCTGATTACAAGCATTGGAACTAATACCATTGTGAAAAGATTGTGGGAAAGCGGTCGTCTCGATGTCATCACCGCCACATTTGTGTTGCAGGCATGCAGTCAACAAGGTGCTCACGAAATTTCTGATTCAAAATGCTTTTCTGATGCAGCACTTGTGATTGGCCAAAGGATCTCAACCATGTTGAGTAAGGTACGACTGGACCTGCTTTGAATCATTGCCCCATTCTGTCATTTTCTCACCCATCATACTTATGACAGAGAAACAATCTCGAGGCACAGATGAGCTTAGATTTGATGCTTACTGTTCTCAAGGCACTGTGTTCTAAGCAGCTCATCTTACATGAGACCCAGAAGATGATATTGGAGGTTTTCGGTCATTTGGAAGATGGATCCATGACGATGACAATGAGTCAAGAGGTAGAAATGCTGAAGCTGGCCCTTTGTGTTGGGACTTCTCAAAACCGTGAGAAGTTGCCGGTATCTCTTCTTCTGAGTAAAACGCTCGTGCGATGCTGTGGCATTCTTCCAAAGTGCATCAAGAAAATGATTCGAACCAAGCAGGAGGAAGTGTGTTCTTTGGTTGACTCCACAGTGCACATCCTTACCTACTTGGTAGAGAATGTGCATATGCTTGCTGAAAAAGTAGTTACAGAATCATCAGATGTGATTGATGGCTGCATCATAGCTTGCCTCAAGTACGGAATGAGGGGGGATTCGAGCGATCCCACACTGGGCTTGAGATTGGCAGGTTGCCTCAAAATTGTTCGCATTATTCTGTTGAAATCCCACACCCTTGGAACTTCATCTTCAATTGTGATAGGGACAATATCTCCTTCTCAGGTGCATGCCATGGCAATATCTCATTCTTCATTTCCTTCTTTGTTCAGCAAGAAAGAGACCACATGCGTCAAAACCCACGGGCCGATACAACAATTAGAATTGGTTCGACTGTTGCTTTGCACTTTATCCCTCGATTCTAGAAGAGTCAGGGTTGAGAGTGACATCTGGACCACTCTTCTTCAGGCATACAACGCCAGCACGAATGTCGCAGATGGGCTGTTGCGAAGACTTATGTTTCTTTATGATAAAAATGACAGCTGCGAAGAGAAGGTACGCTTGCCATCTCCTGATTGAAACAAAACCAACTGTAACATCTATCAACTCATTGATTCTTTGGGCATCGTTCCCTTTCGAAGGTCGCCATGAACGACCTCAGGTGGGGTCAACTGGCAAGGATACAGTTGCGTACTGATGATTTGCCAGACACCAATTATTCAGATGAGAACTGGGAATGGTTAATTGATGCCCTCGAACTTGATCGAGTCCGATCAACACTTTCGCAGTTTCCCGTGACAGACACTCTTGAGCCTGCGCTGTACGATGGCATTGAATGTGCGACAATATCCTCTGATGAAGGCAATCAGGATAAGCTTAGGCAGCTGGACTCTGATAGCCAAATTGACGACGACGCTAGAAATGAGACTGACCAACCAACCAACCATATTGAGTTGATCTCAAGGTCTACCGAAGGAAACAAAACCTGGCTAGGATCTGGTGAAGATCACCGGTACAGTCCTGGATTTGTCCTACCCTTGATTCTTACGGCAATGGAGGCCCATTCACCTAGCAGAAGTATGGCCGCAAGGACAGATGAATCACTCACTGATGGCAACAGTGACAAAGAAACGGTGCAAAGTCGATTGTTTGCAAGCATTTGTCGCAGACTATCTGATAAGGGTGGCATTGCACTTGCCATGGCATCACTGTCATGCCGCTGCCCCTCCCTGAGGAAAGTGGCTGTATCCATATGTGGCTTGTTTTTGAAAGCACTCCAAATGCAGGAATCTCATGGGGTCAAATCATGGCATGAAAGACCTCAGCAAGAGATGATTCTATCCTCCTTGCAGCGTGGATTAGCCGTACGTCGGGCGATCCAAATGCAAAAATCTGAAGCACAAGGAGAGATTGAGCTTGGAAATTGTGAGGCGATACACCACAAATACAAAGTCCCAATGCTTCCGGCAGTTTCAGCTGTATTTCTTGCTAAATCACTCCTCATACTTTCAAGACCTGGCGAAGAAATGTATGGCCAGATAAACCGTTACTTTTTGCGCTTGACAGACTACCACGGGGCATTCCAAGATTGCTTCGGGCTGCCTGCATTTCTGTCACTGTATTGCTCGTCATCAGATGAGCTATCTCACTGTAGGGATGAACGGAATTGGGCGCTTCTGACATTGAAAGAGAGTGCAGTTGATGAATATTGCTACCGAATAATTTCGCAACATCATGTGCCTGAGCTGATAATGAGCTCGCTCGACAGTCTTGTTACGAATCCAGAGATGAAGGGTGAACTTTACGTTGCCATTGATGCGATTGAAAGTTTACTGCTGTCGGGAAGCCTGCGTGCATCGCACCACCTCATTGAAAGACAAGGACTCTTGTCTTGGCTCCACGGAATCATAAGCTGGAGAGAGGTGTCTTCCGTATTTCCTTCTGATGCGCTGAAGTGCAAGTTTCTGAAGTTCATATCGACTGCTGTTGAATCATACAGAAACCTCACAGTTGTAGCCGACAACAACTCTGCCAGTGCCCTGACCTTTTATGAAAAAGTACCACTGGCAAATGCTGTGGTTAGATTGTGCCTTGACGGCAATGATGCGATGAGTGGTGTAATATATTCACCCCATGATTCTGCAGCGGCTCTTCTCGCAGCGACTTGCGATGCACTCTGGGCCATATATTCGGCAGATAAAGAGTCGCAATCCACCGGGGCATCACGTCAACCATTGACGAAACTCAACGATGCCACGTCAATTTTGATGAAGTTTATTGGCGATGAGATGATGTTCCAGAAAGTTCTGGCGTCTATATGTGATCTTCCCTTGGTTGTGATCGACGACTCTCCTCCTGCGGAGATTTTTTGCGAAGTGGCACTGACTTTCATTTTAGAGATGAAACAGCGGGTGCCCCTGGACGTGATTGTTCTCTCCCTGAGAAGGGCATGTGAGTTGATCAATCATTTCCCATTCCTTGGGAACAGAGACAACATGCTAGCCAAGATGCTGAAATGCCGCCGCCTGGCTGTTCTGACCGGGGGCATCAAAACCTGGGATCAATGTGTGATTCCACTCATAGATGAAGTGCAGTGCGTACCGGTCGGGCCATAGCTTCAGTTATGAGCCAAGTCGTTCAAAGACACTTTGTTGCAACCGTTTGTTGCAACCGTAATATTTCTCTATCTTAGACATTCAACCTAAAGCACAAACCAAACTTACAAGGATTGCCCTTACACCTTTTTCGGGCCCTTTTTAGCTTTGGGACTTCTTCTCCATATCAAACATTATTTGCAGAGCTGGCATCAGAGCCCCTCGACAGCTGGCGAGTCAATGCTTTCTCGACCCTCCAAGCAGCAGCGCCAAGCCTACCGCCGCCATGGCAACAGTCCCTCCCACTGCAACTTGCTGCATCTTCTTCTCATCTTCCTGGTCCTTCGCGGCGATTGACGCCGTATGCAGCTCAGCAGCAGCGTCGTTTTCCGGCCTATGTCGGAGTATTGCTTCGCAGATAGACCGAGATTTGTCATACTCTCCGAGGAGATAGTGCGCTGTGGCAGACCCGTACATGCAATCGACCTGGTGCTGATATCCATTCGTCACGAGGGAGTCTAGCATGTGAATGGCATAACGCAGCTCATCCGGATTCCGCGATTTCGAGAGGGCGAATGCGTACTGAAAAGAATTGTCTTTGCTCGGATCCTTGGTGCATTGTGATGCCAAGTCCTCTAACAGGTCGTTGGTTGGGCACGACAACGCCAGCTTTTCGTCCAGTTGGTTTCGTTTTTCTCTTTGCATTTGCTTAGATGTCCTCATTGTGCGTATTGTTGCTTTGTTCTACCACGTCTCGATTTTCTGTTGCAATCGATTAATCCACCCCGTGAGAGAGTCCATGAAACGAACAGAGAAGATGTTAGAATAACACCAATTTGTTCAGCTGCAACTTGACGATACTCTGAGGCAAAAAAAGTGATTGCTTCGCCGTGGCCGCGGCTTGTGTTGATAGCCCCGCCCCCCCCCCGGCACCAGCCCCACTCAAATAGGTGCACAACCTAGTTGGACCAAGAGGGAAATGTTCACTCAAGAGAGATCCACTCATAAAATCAAAGCCATAGATAAACGAATCATTCCACCTTCGACGAGCCCCACTCTAGAGCCAAGACCCGAGCAGAAGCAGAAGGTAGCCCGCCCAGGACCCGCAACCTACCACCAGGAACAGCACAGCACCGAGTCGCGCCCGCTTCTTGCTCGGCCTCGTCTCTCACCTATCCACAGCCTCTTCGGATAATTATGAGCCTGGTCTTTCCCCGGACTCGACTTGGTCTCGATTGTTGGTCGTGGTTCCGGGTCCGTAGGTACCTAGGAACGGGCCGGCGCCGTTGCGGTTTCGACAGGCCGGCGGGCACACGACTCAGTGATCTTGGCGATAATCTGGCGCAGATTTTGGTAGATGAAATACGTTCTAAACAAGATATTTCATAGAAATATTTATCGCTAATAATCTTCAAACTTTCCAAGCCCGCCAGATAGATGCCTCTTCCAACTTCCCATCCAGAGCCCCCCCCACCCCCCCCCCCCCCCCCCCCGCCCCCGCCGCTTTCCCCCGCCCACCTGGCTCCGCCTCCGCCGGCCCCCGCGCTGCGCGTCGCGCCACCGCCTTCGCCGCACTCGCCCCCTTGCCGCCCCGCCAGCGAGCCCCCGCTGGCGCCGCCGATCTTCTTCCTCGTACCCGTTTGCGTCCCACAGAGCTACAATACCACCGGCACCGGCAAGGCATGGCGCGACGCTATCTTTTCCTCCGCTCGTCCTCGGTGCTGTCCGTGTTCTTGTTACTCCTTGACCTTCCGACCGCATCGCCATTTTCCGCGCCGGCGTCGTCCGCCATGACAGGCGCCGCCACCACGCTCGGTTCTGGCGCCTTGCGCGGTCTTGTCCAGAAGGCTTCTGTCGACTCTCAGAAGCATTCCCTTGATTTAAGCGGCATTGTTTGGTGAGTCGACTTGTCTCTCAACAATGGCTCAGCGTGCCATTTGATACACATCCGGCTTCGAGCGTCGAACCATTCTAACGACATTTCCCCCCTGCACAATAAGGCTCGAACACTTGAACTTAGTGGTGGGAGACATGGATGTGGCGAAGAAGTTTTACGCGGACTTTCTTGGGCTGTCTCGCGATGACAATCCGAAGCATTTCAATTTGGGCCAGCAGCAGGTAAACAATACTGCAGTCCCTTGATTGATGACCATTCGTCCAACCAATTCTCTTCATCGGATGATTGTGTATCATTCGCTCAGTTTCATCTAGCCGCCAACGACGACCCTCCGCAAAGAGTGACCGGTAGCATTGGCCTCACAGTGCCTAGTTTGCAGCGGATTCGAGAAAGGGTAGCTGTTGCCCAATCCGAATTAGAAGGGACAATGTTTTCAATTCTTCACGACGGCGAAGACGCCATGACAGTGTCATGTCCGTGGGGAAATACTTATCATTTGTATGACATCGCCACAGACGACCATCACGGCTACACAGACGCGGCCGGTCATTCCCCACAGAAAATGGTGAAACTTCATGCGGAGGGAGGGGCCTATGGACCCCATCGAATGGCTGTCCGAGGGAAGCCAGGGATACGTTTCGTCGAAATCGCCTGCCGGGCGGGGACGGTTCGTTCCATTGCGAACTTTTATGAAAATATGCTGAGATGCCAAGTGACTAGGACAACAGCTGCTTTCTCTCCGAATCAAGCACAAGAATCTGGTGTTGAAGTTGCACTTGTGTGTATGGGGCCAGGGATGCACATGGCATTTGTCGAAAACGATCAATTGTCGGCTGACGTCATGGAGCAAATGGAAGGAGTTCACGCCTGCGTTTACGTTCCAAGCTTTCGACAAACCTACGACGCATTGAAAGAGCGAGGTTTGATTTGGACGAACCCGCGATTCACACACTTGGACAGCTGCGACACGTGGGAGGAGGCATATGCGTCGCGGACCTTTCGGTTCAGAGATATTTTGGACTGTGAGACCGGAGAGAAGGTATTGGAGTTTGAACACGAGACCAGGCCGATGTTGCATGGGCAATACATGAAGGTGCCACCATATGATCCCAATTGATTGTTGGCTATTTCTTTGAAGTGAAACAAATCACAGCAATCTTAATCGCTCTTCATCAAAGCAGTACATTGGGTGCTAGCTTTAATATGTTAGGGCATCCATCATGTTGCCCTGATTGTTAGCTTCATCGCTGGTAGAGTTGTAGTAAGGGCATCTTGGAACCTTGCTTGGAAGGTAGCATGCCGATTTTTTATTTGACTCCTTACTTGGCTCTCCATAACCTCCACATCGGACAATAATATGTATGATACTCATTGCCTAAACAACCATGGCTTTGGTGGCGATCTCATTTGTTTTTCTTCTTTAGTGTTGGGTTTGGCCTTATTTTAACTTCCGTAAAGCTTTCCTGGTGCGAAACAGTTTATTTCTGTTAAAAAATATGTATTTCTGACTTTCCTCCTGGCATGAGTAAGAAGTAAAAATATAACTAAGGTGTCATGAATTGCAGCCTAACCAACATACCAATGAATTGACAGGTCACCACGAAGGAGCAGAAATAGAGCTTCAAATTGAGTGCTCAGTTTATGAAACCCCTAGCTTTGTCCCATACAAATTCAAGTTGGAAAGGTGGTATGTATATTTTGGCTAAAATATCAAGTTTTGTCTAGTTTAGTGTGTAAAAGGGAAAAGCCATACCCCATGGCGTTCTGAAGCGTCTAACAGAGCTCACTTCGCTAACTCCCGATAACGAGCACACGCCGATCAACCAACTCTACCCGCTGCACGTGCAAGCATTGGAACGAGCTGGGCTGTGGACGCCGAAAGAATACCCTACACTCCATCAAGCTTCGCTGGACCTTCAAAAGGCCCGACCCGACGAAAATTGCGATATCTCTCAATCCTACAACGAATTCGAAGCCGCTGCAAAAGCAGTCTCCGCTAAGCACAAGCGTGACCGCGACCGCCAGCGTTCGACTTTTTCTGCATCGGATACAGCAGGATCTGGGGCGAACCAATCAGCCAGAGACTTAAACGACTGCGCGACAAACACGGACTCACGTGGCTGAGAAATTCGATATCGTACACAAAATTCACCAACCTAGAAGAGAAGTTTAATGACGACCTGAACAACAAAGTTATGGATGGGATTATTGACGAAGAATTGATGTCGAAAAAGTGCAATTGCAACGTGAAATCGAAACTAGCCGACGGAAGGTGTAGATACGACGGACAGTGCCGAGAGAGCATGATCGTGTATGCTGATCGTTGCCTTTTGTGCGAAAAAGACTATGTGGGTAAAACCCAGGTCTACCAAAAAACGGCTCGATAAGTTCCAGGCGAAAGTGAACGAATTGACAGGTTCTGAACATCTCCAATTCACAGTTGATATTTGGGATCCCAACTCCAAGCAAATTGACACACCCCAAAACCAAAACGTGACAATTAACACCGCTGAAGCCCTCCCATATCTCGACATGGAACTGTATTGATGCGAAACCGAACTCAAGTTTCATGTGCACCTCAAACCAAACCAACTACTCAAGTATCTCAACAAAGGTAGCGCGCACACCAATGCATGCTTCAAAGCCACACCCCATGGCGTTCTGAAGCGTCTAACAGAGCTCACCTCGCTAACTCCCAAAAACGAGCACAAGCCGATCAACCAGCTCTACCCGCTGCATGTGCAAGCACAAGAACGAGCTGGGCTGTGGACGCCGAAAGAATACCCTACCCTCCGTGAAGCTTCGCTGGATCTTCAAATAGCTCGACCCGACGAAAATTGGGATATCTCTCAATCCGACAACGAATTCGAAGCCGCTGCAAAAGCCGTCTCCGCCAAGCACAAGCGTGACCGCGACCGCCAGCGATCGACGTTTTTCTGCATCGGATATAGCAGGATCTGGGGAGAACCAATCAGCCAGAGACTTAAACGACTGTGTGACAAACACGGACTCATGTGGCTGAGATGTGTTCCCATCCTAGGTCATCCAGGTACGTACCGTACGTGGTCACGGACGCGTAAAACCCTCTCTCTCTTTCTCTCTCTCTAGGTACGTACCTAGATAAAATCGACCGCCAAATTTGGCCTACCTTCTCCCCCCTCTCCTGCCCCGCGAACTCCGCCGATACCAAATGTTAAGGTGGAGGCCCAATCCCCATGAAGTGTAGATTGGGCCGTTTCAATCAGAGTCAACATTGGCGGCGATCTGACCGCGC
>JALLPA010000297.1:0-18132 GCA_036939895.1 Thalassiosira exigua
GCCACATCCTCACCAGCTGGCACGAACTCCCGATTAGCGGTACTTGGGACATCCCAAAGGATAGCTTGTGTGTGTGTGTGTGTGTGTGTGTGTGTGTTTTGGGCTTCCAGACAAGAAGACGAGGCAGAACCTATTTTGTGCGGGGGGGAGGCAATTTTTCAATGGGCTTCGGTGGTGCACCATCGGATCAGCATACAACCCGCTCACTATAACCCTAAGGGTAACATGCGCTTAGAGATAGGTGCTGCCACTGCGGCGCAATACGTGTTAGCACTTTATGTACGCTCACATACCGGCCCGTGGCCGCGACAGGCGCTTGCGGGTCATAAGGTCTGTGGTTTGCAGACGTCTATCCGGGGCAAATCCTACGAAACCCTAATGTCTTCCTGTCAAAGTCAAAGAGCTGTCTATCCCCCTAAGCTAGACGCCATCTATCGCGCGCGCGCCCCCCCCCCCCCGGGGGGGCTTTTGTCCTGGCGGTGCCTGTGCCATCCAGAATACAATTCACCCCAGGTTATGCAACCCATCCGATCTCGTACTGCGCCTACCCCCCTGCAAAGCGGATCCTAAGCTCGCTCCCCCTTCGCCTCTCTGACCGCGCACCTGGCGAATCCTAAGACCCGGCACAATCCAGGTACACAGTGGTCAACTTCAGGGGGAAAGGATTGGCGGCAACATTGGGTGTTTCTTGGAGAGAAACGAGCGCACACGTTGCTACAGTGTAGACCCTGATCACACGGGAACAAACTCTCGGGGAGTACCGCGCGGTGTGGGGTGCGGCACCTAGGTGTCTCTAGCCGCCGCAGCGTCCCGCGCACAAATATAACACAATTCTAGTATGAGATCCGCCGTATCCGCACACTGGCAGGGCCTCCACGAACGGGGGTATTAGAAGCCACGAACCAAGTGCGAATCACCCACAAAAGGCGACAAAACCTTTTCGGAATGCAAGTGAGCGGGGCTCAAGCACTCCTCAACACGGGACCCGAACCCCCAACTTTCGTCAAGGATCCGAACCCCAGCCCCCGTCGCTTGAGAGACGACTCGTGACCACTCAACCAAGTGGCGGTGTATCACTTGGTGGTCAAGGAAGAGTTTGAGAACCCTGCAACCTTTGATCCTCACTGCCTTGGAGAGTGCCTTGGAGAGTGCCTTGGAGAGTGCCTTGGAGAGTGCCTTGGAGAGCGTTCCTTTTGCACTGGCACATACAAGCAAGGAAAGGAAGCGACGTGTGGTTGTTTGTTGTGCTGCCCGGTACAATTCCGGACAAGGGTGGATCGAGAACCATCGATTCCGTGAGATTGTCACCGAAGTCCGTTTTAGCTGTCATATAGAAGTTAATCCGATTTAATACGAGTACTACTACTACTGTTGTGCTGCCCGTTACAACAGCGGCAATGGTCTTTGTCGAACAGCCGACCGGCGCTGTTGGTTCAGCAAAAGACGTTGCAGCAACGGACAAAGGCATTTCGATAGATCCTGCTTCTGTGGCAACGGAGGCGGCAACAGCGGCGGCATTTGCTGCAGCACGGTGACGACTACTGAGTGATATGACATTGTCAAGTGATGCCAACAGTGATCACTTGAGGGTTTTCACGGCGCCATCTCGAGCAAAGGATTTTGACAACTTGGGCTTTTTGGTGGAGGCGGGGGAGAGGACAGAGAGGAGCTTCGTGATTGAGGGCTGGGTTTGGTATGTGAGGTTGGAGTGAAGGTTGGGATAAGGAAGGGAAAGGGAGACAGAAAAATACACATCAGAAGGAGTTCCAGGTGGACGTAGCAGTCTGCTTGCGACTTGTTGCTGGTTTTTTGGCTTGGCCACCACAAACTGATGACAGGCCTGGCCTGGGCGGCAGCCAGCAGTACCTTCTACAGGGTTCTTACTATACCTGTGAAGAACCTGTCAGCGGATACTCTGGTTGGCAATAGTAAGCATGAATGGCCGGGGCTTCCTGCTTACCTCAGGGGTGCAGAAATACCTACTGCTTAGTTTGCCCCAAATAGTAAGCATTACATCATAGCATGATCCAAGACAGACACTCGGTACACAGCACTTGTAAGAAAACACACCCCACTGTGGCTGCCTGTCACTGTCTCTAGAGTGGTGCGGGACAGGCATCCCAACTCATTTTTGTTAGAAAATCAGTGACAACAATTTGCACACTTAAGATTATTGTCGATCAGGCCCTTAAAAAATAGGGTCCAGACCCAAATAAGCAAAAAACATAATGTCAGAATGACATCCAATTTGTCCTCAGATCAACTCAACCTACTCACCTGAAGGTGCCGCAAAAGTTTTGCCGAAAAAAATTGACCCCTTCCCACCGTATTAGGGCCATAAAGAGGGCGTGTTTGTGACTGGTTTGTGACTTGGTGTGACTGATTTTTCTACGTAGCATTTAGTATGTTTTCTACGGGGATCACGCTTTTCAGTTAGTTTCAATGATTAGCCATGGTTTAAACAATGTAAAGCTGCCATAGTACCATGTAGTAATCACCATTAGGACTTTTCATTGCAATTGTGACACTCTAAGTACTAAATTATGTTCTAAATTTGTCGTAAGTAGACAGCTATGATGGCGACTAGGTATGATGACTCAATATAAACAATTTGTTTCTGGCTATTTTTTCTGGCAACTTTGAAAATGGAGCTAGGTAGGTAAATCAGGGTGCTGAGCTTGCAAACTAAGTGCAAAAGACAAAGTCTTTTCCTGATCATTTACAAACTTCATGTTGTACTTTTTATCTAACATTTTAACATATGCTAGCCCCCATAAGGTATCGGACCACGGTCAATGGTCAGCCACCCCAGCTGAGCCAGTCAATGTGTTGCAAACACTATGATTTCAACTGATGACAAAGATGATGGTGCGAGGAGGAGGCCATATCACCTCATCAGTGCTCCCTAAGCTGACCCAATGGCTGCAGCCTCAGAAGCCTCCCTAGCTGACATTGCTAATACAGCCCCGCTGATATAAGGTGCCCAGCTGGCTAGCACCAAGCAGGAGCCATCGATCATAGACTCACCAAAGGGGGCCTGATGCAGGTACTAAAGCTCCGCAACAAAGTAGCTCAGGGTCAGTACCGTGGCGCCCAATCCCCATTGTCCCACTCAGACCACCGGCATAGCCACCCCAGTCCAGAGGTGGGACTAGTTTGTGATTGGTGGCGTTTTTTTTTTGACTTGTGCTTGGTCTGGACCTTATAAATAGATGTAGGCCACTACGGAATTGATATGAGACTTGGGGAGGAAGTTTCTGTATTAATGTATTTTACGTATGTTTTAATGTAAGATAGATAATATCTACTAGTGGTTTAAAGCGCAAGCAAAAAAGAATAAATTACTTAAATACACACTCGGGCTTCAACTTAAACTTTTTAATACTAGGAGGTTCATTATCTAGACTATGTAATAAATCAACACAACAAGTACCATAGCCATTGCTAGTGATGAGCAGTGCATTGATGCCTCGCGCTGACCCACGTTTCAGAGGTCAACCTTGTAGCCTTGAGGCAAATGACAAGGAGATCGGCCTTGCAGTCAAACTTGGGTAAGAGCGGCATCGCCACAGAGGAGAAGGTTGTGTCGTCCATCCAAATCAATTGCAGAGTCAAACTTTTCTGAAACAGCATACACATCAATTTTTTTCTTAGCTTCTTTAAATTCTTCGGGGTTGCCGATACGAGGCTTTCGATGCCAGCACCCATCGCCTTGGGGTCAACGTACACGAGGTGCTCCCGTGCGTCGAGATCCAACGGCAAGATGATCTTGTAGAACCAAGTATTGAACTATGACCGTGCATCTCCCCAGGAAAGGCCCATATCTCTCTCCATAGAAGCAGCCTCCACAGACTATTCCATCTCGTACAAATGCTCAGACTTTCCCCTGATTCTCAGCCTGTTTAGCAAGTTTCGAAAGAAGGTCAAACCACAAAGAGCGCCCTGCAGTTCCGACTTGGGATATGTGGACGGTGAGTTTTTGGGGGTTGACGAGGAGTTAGGTTGTTGAATTGTCGGCTTCCTCTGGACTCACACCGGAGAAAATTTTCTGCAGAGCGATGACCTCCCAAACTTATTCTTGTTGACGCGAAAGGCACGGACGTGGTTCTCCGGAATGGTTGTGTTTTTATCTGATCGGAGCCAAGTCTGATCAAAGGCACCATCATGACACAAATCCCCCGGCAGAGCTCCCCCACTGCGAGAGGAATGAGTGATTTCCCCTCGACAGTTTATCCGAAGACGATGGGAAGGGATGGCATCCAGATTATTGGCTTGCAATGCTCGACGGGATCATCCACCTGCTTGGCAGGGAGGGGGGGTGGAGGGTCGGAGTGCAGTATTGACCGGGTTGAGCAGGGGAGGAACGCCAACAGCACCAATTTTAGAACGGATGTCAAAGGGAGCCTGGGGGATCCCCTCGTCAGCAGTCATGGCAACGAGCAATTCCGCAATGACCACTTTGTTGTCGTTTACAGCCGCTCTATCAGAAGCACCCTCGGTGGGCACGTCGTCCATTTCGGCGCGCTTGGGAGGAGGGAACTTGCCCTCGGCATCCTGACAACAGACAGCCTAGGGTGAGGAGACGGCCAATGAAGAGAAGAGTGCAATCAAGATGGGTATGGGACGATGGGAGAAGCCATGAATATGGAGGAAATCCGACAGCGCGGCTTAAGGCCAGCGACGGTGGTATGGCTTTGGCTACACGAGGGATGGATCGGAAGCGACCCAGGACGGCCCTCACAAGGATGCCGCGGGGGGGAGAGGGTTAATGGCGACACTGAGGCGGCGAGGCGATGCCGCCAAATAGGACGCTATGGTGCCAGTGGGCTGCTCTAGCTATCATGGTGCCCCTTGGCTGACCGAGGTTGTCTCAAAAAATATATAGGTAAAAGCAAAGGGCGAAAAGCTTAAATTCCAGGGGGACAAGTGTGTTCCTTGCCCAGAGAGAGCCAGGAGATCATACAGTGACCCTGTGATCAGGGTGACAAAAGCATAGGAGTAGGTATCGTACGATACTGTACCTAAGTATGGGTTTCATTGGAGAGAAGAAAAGAAAAGAGATATCGTATCGTATCTAATACTGTCGTCTCCTCTCCGACCAGGGAAAAACTGCACAGCTAGGTAGAGATATGTAAAAAAGGGACGCTTGGGTTGAAGCTAGCACGCGTGGGAAGGGGTTGTCACAACCGTTGAAAGCATCTCTAATCTTGCATCTGCGGGAAACGCTCATAGCAACTATTGGCTCACAAAAGCATTATCTCCTTTCTCTTTTCGTCCTTTGCTGCGCTTGGGGGAAGCATTTTCACTTCAAAATATCGTCGGCAAAACGTTTCCGACCAGCCTACTCCGTAATAATGATGCACTTCAAACGAGAATATATGCGAGTATCTGCCTTTTTTACGAAAGAAACACTTTATTCTTATTAAAGTCTCTACTCTAATATTTTCCTAAATGAGACAACAACTGCCCACTATCCCAACGCAGACAAAACTTCATGCCGTGGATCTTTCGCGAAGAACAAATTTGAAGAACACATGCGAATTTCACTTCCTTCCACCCCCACCGTCCGCGATGTCGAGATGCAATACCTACAATCCCACACCATATAGCAGGTGCCTGTAGGTATTGCGCGGTGATGCACCGCAAAGAATGTGATATCACGTGATTCCTTGCCTCGCGTCCAGTTCGCATTGATCTTTTGCTTCGCGCTCATCCGATCATCATGAATCGGGACGTTCGATCAGGCTCATTATTCATCGTCCGGAGCCCACGGACCATCTCGGGCCTACGTTGACTGCCAACCGATACGCCCTTGTCTGCGCCCGCCCGACGTTGCCGTCGAACACCATGAAGGGGACCGACTTCCTCTCCCTCCTCGCCGCTTCGGCAACCGCCGTCCGTCGGGCGTCCGCCCAAGTCGTCGTGCGCGACCGCCACCTCCGCCAGGTCGGCCGCCCTGAACTCCGCGCCAAGGCCCGTGCCCCAAAGATCAACCTCCTCCGCGGCCTGGAGGTGACCACCATGTCCGTGCCCTCGGATGCCAACGCCGACGCTCCCCTCGCCGACAAACCTTGGGACGAACCCGCCGATTCCCCCGCCGCCGCCAATCCGACCGCGTCCGTCGTCCGAGCTCTGACCGACCTCATTCCCGCCGAGGCCGCGGCGTGCGCCGGCGCGGATTGCTTAGAGATCATCCTGAAGGATTTCGTTGACTCCTCGGTAGGGGCTCTGCAGAAGCTTGTTCCGACCGGCGATGCAGGTGATTGTGCAGGGACCGGAGGGCCGGGCTTGGATCAGCTCATGGATCAAGTGACCAAGGGAATTTCTCAGGTCGTGGGCGGAGCTATAGCCGGTTCCGCCGACCCCGCTCAAGTTGCCGCCGATATTGTATCCTTTGCCACGTTTATGATTCAAGAATTTGCCCCCAGTTAAGACAAATGGGACGGGATGATGGCCCAAGGCTTAGCAGTAGCAGGAGACCTCATCGGCGCCTTCGCTAAAGCCATTTCGGGTCTGCCCGATTCCATGCCGGCGTGTCTCGGGGCCATCAATTACGACAAGATGGTAAGGAAGATGGACGCCGACGCCGTAACGGACGCTTCCTTCGAAGTCCTAGCGGGGGCGTTGAGTGGCTTGATTCCGGGCTTTGCGATGAGCGCGGGCGCCATGAGGGCCTTGACGGGTCAGATCTTCGGCTTCCTCAACTCGATCTTCAGGCGACTCTTTGGCGGAGGCGACGGCCTTCTGTTCGTTCCAATCGGCATGATGCCGGACGCTCAACCAACAATCAGGACCCCCGCTGCGGCTCCGTTCGCATTGGTTCAGATGGAGCCGGCCCCGCTCCTTTTGATGCAGCCGGCGCCAGTTGCTCCGATCGCTCCGAGCCCGACCGACCTCGTTGCCTTCCTCACCTCCGTCCTGGAGCGAGCCTTCGGCAGCGGCGCTTGGATTGTGATCAGATTCCAAGATCCAATCTTTGGAACGGCGATTACGCTTGTATTTTGGGTGCCCACGTCGCTGCTTGGAAAAACTGTTGGTGAACTGGCCGCCATGACCGACGAGGCCTTGGACAAGATGCTTCAAGACGTCGCCGGACCCCTGGCGGACGTCTTGTCCGAGTCCGTCCGAGAGATTCTGCCGGGGGGGGTTCGACCTGAGCGAGGAAGGAATGCGATCCATGACCTCCGGCATCATGGGGTTCATGTTCCAAGTCGTGAGAGAGATGACGCGGATCCTGTTGGCGCCGCTGATGCCCGGCCCCAACAGCACCCTTTCGTCCCTCCCTCTGGTCCAGGGAGCCGTCGGTCCGAGCACCACTATCGGCGAGCTCCTTCGATCCGTTGGCCCATCCATTGAGATCGGTACCACTCCCCAGGAGATCGTCGACTTCATCGCGGGCATCGTACAGCAGATGCGATCCATGCTGCCCACACCCGCGGAGTTCATGGATATGATCGGGCCGCTCTCACTGGACACCACCGTCTCCGAGCTCGCCGAGCGCGCCAAACGAGCCATGAACAAGATGGAAGACGACGTCGCTACAAGGCTCGTCGAGGCTTCCGTCAGTACTCTGCAGCGCCTCCTCCCCGGCGGAGCCTCCGTCGACTCCACGCAAATGACGATCCAGTTCGCGGGACTCTTTGGCTTTCTCCGCTCGACCTTCAACGTGATCTTCCGCCGGCTCTTGGGGATCGCGAGCCCTCCCCTCGGCGTCCCCGGCCTCTGCTCGACGTTGAACAAAGTGGCGACGCACATACTGGGCATCCCGCAAGGTTGGCTTCTGGCCCACGGAGTCGAGTCTGCCGGTGGCAATTCCGGTCGGGCTCCTGGCAACTACCCTGGCAACTCTCCCGGCCAATCTCCTCGCAAGTCTCCTGGTAACTCTCCCGGTCAGTCTCCTGGCAACTCTCCTGGAAACGCTCCTGGCCAAGCTCCCAGCCAATCTCCCGGCAGAAACCCCGGCCAAGGTGGAGGCCCTCCTGGTCAAGGCGGCGGCCCTCCCGGCCAAGCTCCTGTATACCCTGAGGACATCTTGGTCGAGATGGATCCGGACGCCACCCTCGGCGATATGCTCAAGGTCTACGCCAAGACCATGGACGCCGTGCTATCCAGCGTCGCTCCTGTGCTGTCAAGTGTGCCTCCTGTGAGCCTGGACATGACCGTAGTTGATTTTGTTAGCGCGAACACTCGATTCGTGAACGACATGGGGGACGAGATCTCCAAGGCCTTCGTCGGCGCCATGATCGAAAGCGCGGTCAAGCCGGGGGTTCTGGAGGATGTGGACTTGGACGAGGTCGAGATGAGGGATCGGGCCGCGAGCCTCTTCATGACCGAAACCACGACCGTTTGGCAATTCCTAAGTGGGGTGCTCACCTGTTTGGCAGCAGATTCAAGCGATTCTGTCGGCGACGCCGTCAACGCCACCGCCAAGGAAACCGACGTCGTCTAAAGCGACGCCGCCGTCAATCTCCTCGACGCCGTCTCTGGCGCCATGGAGAGGATGAGTCGAGGAGCTTACCACCTGGAAGTATCAGAGATGATCGACATCGTCAAAGGGTTCGTTGGTCTCACGTTCGAGTTCATGGAGACACTAAGGCCGAGCGAAGGGAAGTTTAACGCGTTGAAGGACATGGACCCGGCCACGACCACCGCCACCGAGGTCCTCTCGGCCCTTTCCGAAGCCGCCTCCGGCATCGCGTCCGATCTCGCCTCCAAGATCCCTCCCGCGTCGTCGCTCGTTTCCACCATCGACCTGGACAAGACCGCGGTCGACCTTGTCAACGACACCGTCAAGCTGTTTAACACGATGGGAACCGGCATCGCTGAGGCTCTCGCCAAGACCGTCGGAGTGGTCGCGAAAGGACGTCTCTCCGAGGGGGGATACGTCCTGGCGTGGGGGACCGATACGGAGACGATGGTCCTGGGTTTCCTCCAGCCCTTCCTGATGTTCTTCGTCTGGTTGGTCGGGTTCCTCCTGGGCATCCCTCCGGGCCATATTGTATCAACGATCGTCCAGTTCTTCGTTTTCCTGGGCGTCCCTCCGGGACAAGCCGTTACGTTCTTGGTTCAACTCCTCGTCCAATTCCTGCTCTGGTTCATATTTGACGGTAGGCTGCCTTTTCGGCGCGATGTCCCTGACATTGGCGATGTTGTCAATGACACCCCCGAAGCGTTGGAAGACACCGTAAGCAATGCCACCGATCTTATCGATGCCATCGTCAGCGATTTCAGCGAGATGCTCCAGGGGAACTTTGCCTTGGACGAGTCCGAGATGAACGAGGTCGCCCAGAATGCTTGTTCTCAAACCATCGATTTCGCCCAATTTGCACAGAATCGTGTTGACACCGTCAACGAGGCCTCCGCAGGGCTCCCCCTGCTCGACGAGACGTTGGACCGCTCGGACGCCGTGGATCTTGGCGCCATCAACAAGGAAATAATCGAGAACCTCCTTCCGAGTGAACTCATGGACTGTGCGGGAGCTGTCGACTACGACGAAGCGTCCGACGATATCATCGACGCCATGGCCGGATTCTTGGTCCAAGCTTTGCAGGGCGCCGTAGCCTTGATCTCCAAGGATGCCATCGACGCCGTCGCCGGAGCTTTGAGGAACGTCCTGTCCGGCGCCGGCGACTTGGACGAGAATGAAGTGAACAACGTGGTTCTGAACGTTCTTGACGAAATGGCCAAGTTCGTGGAGGCGCTCACCCCCACCAATGGAGTGTATAGCAACTTAGTAACTTTGGACCTGAGCCCTGTCGTCGAGAACATGGTTGGAATTGCTATTGATTCCTTGAAGGTGATGCTGCCCGCCAACCTCGCTGTTGGCTTGGATGCGCTCGACTCCGATCAAATCGCCAAGGATATCACCATCGTCGTCACCCAAACCTTGGAAGACGTCATGAGTGGCGCCATGGTGCGGACATTCGTCGACGGAATGAACGAGGTTTGCGGGACGGGAGATTGCGCATTGTGCAATATGGTGCCCAAATCCGACGAAGGAGGCATCGACGTTTCGAACCTCGTGGCGACCGTGTCGAACATGGATCCCACGACTCTTGGTTTCGTCGCAGATTACGTCCCCCAAGCGGCGTGCACCGCCAGCTGCGTGCCCACGTCTATGATGGCGGCCTGCGGGCAGATGAGAGATGCTGGGATCTGTCCCAATGGGATTGATGATGGAGACAAAGACGCAGGGAGTGATGGAGGGAGCGATGGAGACAACGGTGGAGGCAACAATGGCGGAGGCGACAATGGCAGAGGTGACAATGGCGGAGGCAACAATGGCGGAGGCAACAGAGGAAATATCCGCCGTGTCACTCAAGGCGGGAACAAGCGTGGAGGAAATCCCTATGCTGCTACTGGGAGGCTGCTGAATATCTTGTTCGGTCAGCAAATGGAAGAGTTCACAAGACCCATGTGCGACACCTGCTTGTTTGCAGAGTGCTGCGCGAGTGGTGATGCAGGAACCTACGATGCTTGCACGAATTCGTTGCCACAATCATTGGATACCATTGGCACTGCTTTCAAGACCTTCATGGAATCGATGGATGAAAAGCTACAAGATTCCGAGGCGGTAGATAGCCCAGAAGCTTCTGACAACGGTGAGATCACCTGGTTCATCGATGGTGCTGCATACAAGGTCACCATTGAAGCTAGCAAAAGGTCAATTGGGTTGAGTGAAATTCACGAAGAAGCCTCAGGTGCATTTATGCTGGGTACCTCCACGTTGATCACATTGGCTTCACTTATCTTTGCTTCCGTGTAAAAATCATTTTGGATCAGTGCGAATGATCGCATCCATCAAACTGGGTGCTTTCATCCCTGCGAGTTTGTATTCACTTCTGAGAGCTTGTTCTTCAAATTTTGTGAATGTTTGTTTGAGATTAGATTATATTAAGTTAGAGCCAATGCTTCATTACTAGGAATGTTCTGCTTGCATCTCAAATCGTTACTTGATACTCCTCATTTTTGCAGTACCTATTGTTTTCTCTCATGTGATTAATCAAATTCAAATTGACTTTCTACATGGTTCATGCAGCTCCACATAGATTTCTGATCCTTGATCTAAAAGAAGTAGTTCCCGTTACAAAGAAACATTTCTTTACAAAGACTAAACGAACATTGGTCATTTCTCCCTACATGTCACAACAACCAGTATTTTCTTCATCCGCTTCTCACAACACGTGCCCCTGATGTTTGCTGAGGTTTTCCTACAATCTCACTTGACCTGCTCAAGGTGCATTTTTCCATTGTGTACCTATTCTTCACGGATTTACAGCAAATTACCCTAATGTAAGAACATAATGAACCAGTCAAACCGATTTTGAAGAAGATACTGTCGCTTCCAGCAACAAGTCCTCCACATCCACTGCATCTGATTAGAGGAGTAGGACATGATGAAGAGGGTATGCACGTTCTTTTGACACTTGAGACAACACGGCCATAATCCCTCAACCCCCTCCCCCTCTATTTCACAAAACCTTGGCAAGTACTTGAACGTTATGACAATAAGTGATTTGACAAGAGTAAGAGCAAAAGAGAACAAAAAGGATGGAGCAGTACTTAGGATGTATAGTACTTGCTTCACAGGAAATATCACCAGATGGCCCAGTTGACAGATCCAACGACTCTTTGAATAATTCACTAGATATCAGCATCTCTCTGGATGCCATGATGCTAACCGTGCTCCTGAACATGTCCCAGAAAATGGGAAAAGTTCATTTTAGCTCATCACGCACAAAAACCTAGACAATTTTTTGTCCCAATAAATGGAACATGTTTCGGCAAGTGCCAAATCATGCGCCCTATATGCCCCTCTAATTTCAGCAAACGCCGCCGACACGCGGGGTAGTTATTCTTCAGTTGTGTCCCGAGCATGTCCCTGATTTTCAGCGCTTTTTGGCAGAGGGTGCCGAGGAGGTTGATGCTCACATTCGATGGATCGCTTCCTCAGATCGGCCAGAGATCGATAAATTCGTCCAGAAAACCGGCTTCAGAGCGCTCACTCGGACCATAAACAACCACTGTTTTATTTATATTAATCTTAAATACAAAATAGCTCGTACTTTTTGTTCCCACCAAAGCTTTTACATATGAAATATATAGAAGAGAAAAAAAAACTGTCCCATTTTGCGCGAGCTAAATAATTTGTCCCATTCTTTAAAATCCCTTAATCAATTCATCTATGAAGGTACTACTTCCGACTCATCTGGCGGCGTTTCACCACCGATAATTGTTGATCTGCCGGCAAACACAGCAGCCAGACACCTCGAATGATTGCCCTCTTACCTGCTTGGTCGCCACAGCCTGCAGAAGGCGGCGCTTTTAGCGTTTGCAAGTTGTCAAAATTGTCCCAATCTGTTCCATTTTGGGGTCAGAGTATGGCTAACAAACCATGGGGCTCTTAACTTGGAAAACATCCTGAGGTACAGGAAACTCTATCTAAAACAGGTCCTGAACACAGTAGTGACCCGCAGACTTGGCTGCAGTTTACATTTTGAAACTACTGGGCACTGGCCACTGGCCACTGGCCACTGGCCACTGGCCACTGGCCACTGGCCACTCGCTACTGGCCACTGGCTACTGGCTACTGGCTACTGGCTACTGGCTACTGGCTACTGGCTACTGGCTACTGGCTACTGGCTACTGGCTACTGGCTANTACTGGCTACTGGCTACTGGCTACTGGCTACTGGCTACTGGCTACTGGCTACTGGCTACTGGCTACTGGCTACTGGCTATTGGCTAATATACTGGCTAGAAGATACTTGCCCGGTGAATGCTAATTCATCGTCTTGGTAGTTTACTCTTGATGTGATGAGAAATTATGAGCAGTACTGGTGCTCGTCTTCGTCCGGTTGCATGATCTGCAACCAAACTTGGACAAGCAAGATTAGCCGGCAGCAAGAACAAAGAATGCCAGCCAGTCCGCGGAAATTTCACTCGTGTGCATTCGTTTATCTATGTCCACTGACTCGTGAACTGAGATTGGTAACAATCAACGTTGGGCCCCCAGCATTTTCTTTTTTTACACTTTGGGGACGCATTTTAACAGATTACAAATAAAGCTTTGTATCGCAAGCTCTAGGTCAATGTTCGAAGAAATCAAGCCTCTGCAAAGCTTGTAGCACAGATTTTCTTCAATTTCAATGGCCATAATACTCTAACAAAGACAACAGTTTAAACATTAGCCCGTCCATTAAATCTCTTGGCCGCCAATCAGGCTGTAAAAACCTTTCCTCTGCCAAATTAAATAGAAGCAGCTGCTTATGCAGACAATGTTTTTGTACCGTTCATGAAGCTTGAATGGTGACACATACACACGTTTGTGTTGAGTCTGGAACCAAGTACGGAACAAATATTTTTTTCAAATTCTCATGTAGTACTATCTAGTCTTAAATGCAGCGGAAATAACAAATGATAAGTGCACACTTTTTTATAGAGTTCCCATGTGTGAATCACAATATCTTTCCTTGCAATCAGCACATACTCTGGAAAAGGTCAAAATAATGATAAGTAAGTACTAAAATATGATATTATAACATATCGACTCAAAAAGCATACAATACATGCTAATTCCAAAAGGATGTACAAGATCCAGAAATAAACAAAGCAACCGATATGTGTGGAGAGCCAGACTATTGTCGCATCTGATTAATTGTTTTTTTAATTGAAACGACTCCCCTCTCCATAAATACTGACAGGAATGTTGTAGGGTGACAAAAATGTCGTCCTGAAGTTGCTCGAAGTGTTCTCACCTTCTGTCCTTGTTTTGGCCTGGGGTATTTATAGATACATTCTAATTGTGTTTCAAGAGTTGTCCCAATTGTTGGAACAACTCAATCGTCAACAAAAATTTGTGGGAGACCATTGATTTGAGATATGTCCTGGAAATATGGACAACTCTCCATTCAACAAAAACAGCTACTACTTATGCCCCTCTAATTTCCTTGAAAGCTGCTGAGATGCATGGTAGTCATTCTTATTTTTGTTTAGATCGTGTCCAAAATTTTGACCAATGTTGGAAAAAGTTGCTGATGGAGTTGATGGCCATATTTGATGTATCCCTTCTTCAGATTGGCCTAGGATTGATGAAGAAAATTGACCTTTAGACATTAGAGCTTATCTATAAAAAGAGTTCTTATTTATGATTTCCTGCAAATATATCTATGTCATTACTAGGCATATGACGGTTTTGTAAGGGAGAAAAGGTTTTCCCAAAAAACTGGGACAACTCTAAAGTACAGAAGTTTCCACAGTCCAATGCAACAGTAACGTGTATCTGTGAGTGGTTACCATACCTGCCAATAATGTTCAAAGTGAATGTCAATACATTTAGCTTTTGTCTTCAGAGCAATTATGGATGCAGTTACTTAATCAGTAGGGACGATATATGGTGACAGACTTTGTCACTCAAAATTTTCTCATCTGTCCCAATTTTGGTCCAGAGAATGAATAGCTAAACACTGACAGTAATTTGATAATTATCTTTTTTGGACAACTTGGCCTCCGAAAAAATGAGCAACCCACATTTGAATTGTCCTGAAATTAGACTCAACTCAATTAAAAACAGCCACCCCTTACACTCCTTTAATTCTATTTCATACTAATTCTGTCGAAACACATGGGGGGTATTCTTGATTTGTGTTTCGGTCATGACCCTAAATTTTGTCACACGTTGAAAGAGGATGCTGGCGTAGTGAATGTCTACATTGAAAGGGTCCTTTCCTTAGATTGGCCAGGGATTGTCAAATTTGTAGGGGAAATGTGCATTTCGACCTCTTGATTAGAGCATGTATTATTATTTTTATTTTTTTAATTTTATTGTTACCGATAGCTTCTATTTATGTTCACACGAATCTATTCATGTCATCTATTCATGTCTTACCTACCTAAAATCACGGTTTCTTGTTATTGGATAAAAGTTGTAAAGGTTTAGCTTTGTCAGAACCGGGAGCAAATCGCTGCCAATAATAATTGATGGGCCAAAACATTGCCTTTTATCTTCAGGTCATTATTGATGCGATCTTACTTCATTGTTGGGGGCAGCACAAGGTGATGAAATTGACGTCATAAGGTTGTCTGAGTTGTCCCCATTTTCTGTCTTCCCATTATGGCCAAGAGTGCGGTTAGGCTGCAACGGGACCGGGACTGAACTGCAGCTGAAGAAGAGATAAGAGGGACAATGGGAGACATTTCACCATCTCTATCTAAACTCTTTCTTATTTTTGGTTCGAGAAGTGCTCCAAGAGCTCAAGGTGCCCAAAATATGTGTGAATAGAAGTTTCTAGCAAATCATACTGGGAGGACCCTCAACAGCTTCAGTTGTCTCGGAGCCACAACTGCCTTGGCAGGCTTGACGCTATGCTTATCATTGACCTCCACAGCGTCCTTTGTGGTCTCGGCGGCCTCGACACCGTGAACGACTTCGTCAGAACCAACATCACATTTGCCCTCTGCAGGTTTGGAGGGTTGGACAGAGGCGATGAATGTTGACTACATGCCAAATTTGTCTTCAGTGGCCTTGGCAGCCTGGCTGCATTGGTGCCATGGGAGGCAGCCTGGCTGCATTGGTGCCATGGGAGGATTGATAGGCCAGCAAAGGCAAAAATAGATGGGTTGAGAAAAACTGATCAAATTGTGTGCTTGGGGGTTGGGAGAGCTCAAGTCTAGGAGGGTGCGGCCGCGGATGGAAAATGGGGGAGCGGCGGAGGGAGTCAAAGTTAGGAGCATTGGGGATCAAGGAAGGGGGCAGTGGTGTAACTGGGGAGACACGAGCACCCTTGGCAACAGTCATGGAATCCATGTCTCTTTGGGGCCTTCCATCCATTGGATTAAAATTCAATGCGGTGACCGTCATCGGTGGCCTTAGTGCTGCCATTGTCCCTTCTGGACCTACACTATAATCAACTGGGGAGAGAGGAGCACTGTGGGTCATATATATATCGTAAGAACCTATGCTATTGTCTCAGTTGTATGTCATACTTACACCTTTTGGGAAAATAGGCTTTTCGTTTCTAGTAATTTGCTCCCAGAATAAGGGCATTAACCGTCATGACTGAATAAAATTAATCTATAAACTTTCTCACTTCTCCACTGTTATCTTTCTAGACAAGACTTGGGCCGTCCGGTCATAGCCAGCAATGTCAGATGGAAGTTTTGAAAACACTCAGCAGTTTTTTGTCATGCACTTGCTCGTCAACAAGATTGTTAGGACACTATTGGACACCGCCCGCATGCATGCTGGCCCCGCGACCCGCGATCTCTATCTGTCAGGAATCGTTCGTATCTTCTCAACTAGAAGACTTTTCGATTTTGGCGATATAAGATATCAAAACAATGATATTTTAAGTAATTACTCTTGATTTTTATTTCCTCTTTTCTCGCCAAAAATTAAATGGACACAATGTCAGTCCTTCGAGCAAAAACAATGACTACTTTTCTGACCAAGGCCTCGCGTAATTTTCGATGTTCAGAATGATTCAATCTCGAGCTATGATATGTTTAGAGTTAGAAAAATTAATCAAGAACGATAGAGATGGTAACATTAACGTCTTCTTTAGATACTGTTCTAAAAGGTTCCAATATCATGTTGACTCAACATCACCACCAAGTTTAATATCAACGACCCACGCGCGACCGCAAGAAGTGGAGAGTCACAAGTCGCAAGAAGAACCGAGAGGAAGGCGAGAGAACCGCTTTAGGTGCAGATCCGTGCGATAAGTACCTGCGCACGAACGAATGTCGTATGGTAAGTAGTTAAGTAGGTAAGTACATACTGAGTTTATTTTAGAGTCGCACACACATCGAACACTTCGAGGCTCCGCTAGAATGGGTCCAATAATATCCGTGTTATCTAGAGATAGCTGTGAGCGGCACTCCGAGAGGCTCCAATAAATCTCTCCATCGATGCCCCCGATCTGATTGAGCGACCGACAACCTCTGGAGAGTAGAGGTGCGCTCCGCCCGCCGTCCGCCACCGTAGATACCGGGCTCTCAAAGAGTCATCTTCGATCCACATTATTTCAATGCATCCATCGAACGCAACCATGAACTCGACAAGCTCAATGAAATACCCCCGCCGCGTCTCGGAATGCTCCCTGGGCTCCCTTCCCTCCGATGTCCTCTCTCCGCAGCAAGCAAAGGAGAACAGCTTGTTCCCGTTCAAATTGCACGAGATGCTCGAACACGCTTCTTCGAACTCCGAGCACGCCGACTCGGCCGTCCTTTGGATCGAGGACGGTCGAGCGTTCGCGATCAAGGACAAGGACGCCTTGATGAACACTTTGGCCCCGATGTTCTTCAACCAGACCAAGTTTCGCTCCTTCGTGAGTCGCGTTCAATCTCAGCAGAAATATCTGGCTCGTTTCGCCCCATCGCAATCGCATCTCAACTCCAAGCTCGCGTTTCTCACCTTCCGAACCGCCTTCGAACCCGCTCGCAGACCCGCCAGCTCAACCTGTGGGGCTTCAAGCGCCTCCGCCACAACGAGTGGCGACACGAGCACTTCGTGAGAGGAAACGTTCCGAGGATGCGGCTCATAGAGCGGACCGAGGTCAAGGGCGGCGCGGCCCGAACCGGGCGCCGCCGCTCCAGCTTGGACGACGCGGATCTCTTCCCGGACGAGCGGAAGGGACCCAAGCGCCGCGCGACGGTGGGCGCCACGGTCGCCCTGGAAACGTACGAAGCCGAGTTCGAGAGCCTGCAGCGGCAGAGCCAGGAGCTAAGATTTGAGTCCCGCCAGCGGGACTGCGGGCGCGAGTCGAGTAGCGTCAAGACCGGACGAGGCGCCGCTCCCGTCGGCGGCGGACTCGAGCTCGCCGAGAACTATCGCGCGGCAGTGTCGTCCTCGGGGGACGAGGCGGCCGTCCCTTCCGCTCCCGAGGGTCCGTCGGCGGACGTTTCCGGCCGCGCTCGTCTGCCGTCGTCGGCCGGCGTCTCGATCCGCGAGCCCGCGGCGGCCGTGGAAGCTCGGGCGATGCCTTCGGCGAGCGCCGTTCCGTCGCGTTTGGTAGTCGACCCTATGGTTCGGGCGGACGGCGGCGGCGAAGCCGACATCTTCTTCGTGCTGTCGAGCGCCGCCGCTCCACAGTCGCGTTCGGTAACTACTGACGTCGACCCTATGGTTCGGGCG
>JALLPA010000298.1:0-13657 GCA_036939895.1 Thalassiosira exigua
CCATTTGCTTCTTGGCCGGCGCGGGGCCCCTACCCCGGCTCGGCGCAGACCCGCGTGCGCTACATAAGAGAGAACGTGCGCGCATACTCAACTAGCTAGGTGGATGGTGGATGATATCCTCCGGATTACAGCATGATGCCCAACTGCCACTCGACTACGATGACGACGCCCGAGAAGAAATCAAGCCGTCGGTGCCGTCGTCCGGATTGCCCGTGCCGAACCTTCCACTCCGACGAGTCGGTCGCCTCCGCCGTCGATTCGGACGAGCGGACAGAGGCCCTAATAAGCTGGCTCCTGGGGCATTCTGCACCGGGCATCGACGGCGGGCCCCCCTCCGGACCCGACGGACCGCTTCCGACGAGAGGGGATCGATGTCCGAATCGTTTGCGAGCGTCCGTGACAATCTTGAACGCGATACGCGATGCGTGTCGGCCATACCTGGAATCATCTGCACCAAATCAAGTGGCCTCTTCATCTTCCCCTCCCCCCTCATCTCGTGCCGAGGCTGCACAGGCACATGGCCCGACGCAAACAGCCTTCTCCCCCCGGAGACCGGTTAACACACACGCACATGTGCAGTCAACTTTCACTGAAAAAGCTAGTACCTACGAAGATTCTTTCCCGTCCCTCTCATCTGCACCCCCAACTGCTCCCCCAACCATACTTGTCGGCAGGAAGAAAAGCAAAGGACAATGGAAGAACAATCAGCCCTTTTCGTCTCAGAATCATCCAGCAGCGCATTACGTGCTCGTAGGCAGGAAGAAGAACAAAGGACCAAGCAACAATAAACAGCAACCGCCGATTCATGGGACCTCTTGCCATAATCGAAAGAACGGGAACGTTGCCAGCAGCGACAATGATCGGCCGACCACAAGCAAGCATTGTAATGCCCTGATGCCGAGAAAGAAAACCCAGGCGGTTACGGTGTCGATTAATGTTTCTTCTCCCTCCAGGGTCAGGGGGGAGAGTCCACAAACAAAGATTGCCTCCTCATCATGTCAACTGGGGGGAAATATATCTTCCCTGCCGTCGCAGGATGCTTCTGAAATGATGGGGCTAAAATCTGTCGCAACATCGCAACCTAACCGAGGTGTGATGGAACCGCCAGAGTTGCATCCTTCAAAGATTATCGATTCCAGTTTGGTCAAGGCTAGATCTACTTCAGCTGATGCTTTCAATGCATCAAATGGCGCAACCATTGATCCCAGTGCCAATCTCAAGCTGAAACGACTCGTTCGGATGTATTCCACGATCTTGAGGACGCATTTGGCCCCCTTCTTGTTGTTGGAATTGCACCTCCTCGTGCGGCTCATGTCGCTGCCTGATGAGCGCATCACAAACACCGTCGATACGCAACAATTCTCCAGCATCTTCCGATCGAACCAGTCGTGTCGAGAGTTCGCCGCCGGGACGCTGAACGCGGTGAAAACCGCAGTCTTGAACTTGGGCCACGAAACGGTCAAGATGTTTTTGGCGCTTCCGGCCATTGAAAGGCAGTGTCCGAGGTTGTTCGCGGAATTGCGAGCTGTTGTAGATGCGGGCAACGCGGCGCTCCTGTTCGAAGCGGGACAGAAGGCGCTCGGATCGAACGCCAACACCCCCCACCTCACGTTGCCCTTCGACAGGGAGCGCGATTCTCGCCACAATTACCGTTCCGCGGAATCGAACCGTCTGTTCCGAGAGCGAGAGGAGTTGCGAGACTCGTTCCTGTACCAGCTCCGCGCCTTCCAAGACGTTCGCGGCAAATTAATGGATCGCCAGCAGGCCGAGGGGCACATAGATTCGATTAAGCGACGATCGAGGGGGATGATGGAGAATCTGTCCCCTGGAAACACATTGTGGTTCGTCGACTTCTTCTGCGATTTGCTCCTTCAGGTAGGGCTCGTCCCCATCGGCGAGACGGATTCGGAAGTTTTGGAGAGAATCGGCGACAAGAAGCGATTGCAGGTGAGTGACCAATGCAATGAATGATGGCTCGAATAGGCACTTTGTCTCAACTCGTTGCAAGAAACTTCACATGAGGTTCACCTCAAGAACTGGCCAAGCCAACAAAAGCAGCCGGAAACTCGTGATAGAACACAAAGGGACCTCTTCGAATGCCAATATGTCAGAGGAGTCAAATTTCCCAGGGCATCAAGAATTCTTTTCGATCTTCTTGCTCGCCTGTGACTCGTACAAGTTCAATGTTCATCTAAAGCGCCAGTTGGCGCGAATCATCATGAACATGACGGAAGTGAATGAAACAAAGGGACTGTGTCATCACATAGCAAAGACTCAAATGCTGGCTAAGTTTCTCGGTATGCTTGTTTTCTGTCCGAACTGGGACATCGACAATGGCAACATTGCTTCCAATCATTGCAGTCAAAACATTGTCGATGCTGGTGCATCTCCAATCAACGTCAAGGAATGCATCGAGTCAGCGTGGAGGCGGCGTCGTTTGGTTGTGGTAGTTCCATTTGTGGTTCAATTTCTTGGGATGATAAAATGGTGCGCGAATGTTTATGCGATATGTTTTTATGCCATATTCATCCTTCACGTTCAACTTATCGACGAATGCCATCTGTGCTGTCCGCAGGGATGGTCCATCGAGAAGATCTGAACATTACAATGATGTGTTTGCCCTTCTTTGGAGTATAAAACACCACTGCCTACCATATCAAATAGAACACCACAGCTACTACCGAACAAATATGGTCCTCCTCTCGTTGCAGCTGGATAGTTTCTTCCGTGATTGTTATGGCCTTTCACCCACCCATAACTTAGGCATATGTGCTCTTCCGGAATGGACGCCCTGCAGCTCGGCAGAATCCATTGACTTGGATGACCTTCCTCTGTGGTTCAGTAAGCCATTCTTGTTTCCAACGATCCCATATGTGAAAGACTTATGCGACCTTCTCAGGGATTTGGCACATGGTGCTGGTAAAGTTTCTGTCTCTTGCACGAAAAAAGTGCGGCCAAATACAATCAGCACTTTTGGAAGCATGGATTCTAGTCAGCGGTTTGCCTCTCAGATATCGTTTGGGGGAGATATTGCAAGCCCATGGTCTGGCAAGCGTCCAGGAACTCCAGTCAATAAGGGGGACATCAAGGAGAGGTTGGTAGACTCATTCTTCCATCAACACAAAGAACTGCAGGAGCTGTGCGAGATGGTGGTCGACCGTGCAATCAAAAACTTCTCTGGAACGGCATCGCAATCATTGATTCCACCCATCTTCAGGAAAGGGGCGACGTCGTTTGAAGAATATTTCAACGCATCTCCAAGCATGACGCTAGGAGAATATAAGAATCTTCTCAAAGCATTGGAATCGGATGCAACAAAAGCTGCGACGAAGTCGATGAGTGGTGATTTCAAGCGATCCATCACAGGTGCTCTGCCTCTCCTTGCACCACAGGAGACAAATCCTCAGGTCTTGGCAATCGCATCTTCGCTAGCGATCGAGCACGCCACTCAGAAAGCGAAGGACTCGATTCGCTCGATCATTGGCAAAGAAAAGGAAAAGCTGTTGGACGAATTTGTAAGGAAGGAAAAGAAGCACAAAGCTGGCGTTCCCCTTACTTCGACGAAGGCGCACCATGCGCCCCCAAATGGGAGCACGGAATTGAACGACATGGAGTTTCGCAGCCTCACCGATTTGACCGAGATCTTACGAACCTTTCACAATTGCTTTGGATCGTCTGGGGGCGACATGCTGGAAAGATTGGAGCGAGCAAAAACAAAAGTTGTGCAGGAGTTGCAAAGATGCTTTATCGGAGTTGCAAGGTCTCGGCCTGTCGTGGAGTTTGAGCGACAGTTCACATCGATGTTGAAGGATTTTTTCTCCAACTCATCGCACGAATCACTGAGGATGATCGAAGCCATGTTCGAAGTGGTAGATGTACTCGCCCATCTGGGTAAGCTGGGATATGCAGATTCGGCAACGGAAGACCTGGAGCCGCTGCTCTGCGATGACAGCAACATGGCTACATTGATCGATCTCGTCCACGATGGGACCAACACGGAGCAACCTGCAACCCACATATGCCTCGATTCGATTGGCCACTTCTTTTTCATGCTGGTTGAAGGATCGATCATCCGACACCGGGCCCTCGAAGAAGCCTTGATACGCGTCATCGAGGTGAGTCCGGGCTCCAAGTCGGTTTCCCGTATTGTGCTGAGCAAACTTGCTGCAAGCAGAGTTGGAACGATCGACGGAACGGCAGAGGGGCTGGTGATCATGGCGCGGCTCCAAAAAGTGTTGAGATCGGACGAACATTCCACGGATGGAAAGATAGTTGGCATTGGAGTTATCAGCTGAATTTTGAGTCAGAATCAATGTTGGACTCCAGAGTTCTCTGCTACAGCTCTCCCTCGACCTTCGCGCGTTCTCCGCCCCCTTCCCCGGCCTGGACCCGCAGCGCGTCCCACACAGACCGCAGCTCCGCCTCCCAGGCCTCGTCGTCCTCATCGTAAAACGCCGCCTCCTCCTCGCCGATGCTCCCTTTGACCACGAGCGACCGCAACACCTCGCCGCGCCGCTCCCGTATCGATCCCCACTCCGACCGCGCCACCGCCTCGAGAGCGACGTCGACGGCCCCCGCGATCTCCTCCGCGATGGCCGCGTCGAGCGCTTTCCTTCCCGCGTCTGCTGCGTTTTCTGCCGCGCTCGCCCCCTCCCCCGAATCCGGCCCCAGTCCCGCCTCGTCCATGAGCCGGACGTAGTCCATCACTTCCCGAACCGCCGCGATCGTCTCGCCGTCGCCCTCAGCGCCCAGCATCGCGATCACTTCTTTGAATGCCTCCTCCCGTTCCTCGTCGGACATGAGGGCGAACTCCTCCATGACCTCGAGGAGTTCCTCGTCCTTTAGGTCGACGAGGGCATTGTTGCTTCCATCGTCGTCGTTCGACAGGGGGTCGATGTCGGCCTCCTCGCCACCCTTGGACTCCACACCAAAAGGTCCCGCATTTGCAGTCTGGACGTTCCAAGGGAAATTGAGATGATGGTTTCAGTTGGAGCATATTATGGCATCACACTGTTGCATTTTCTCATTTTGGGGAGCCTTTGCAGCTTCGTCTGCGCAGAGCCTAGTGTCAAAAGCCCAAGTCAACACAAACACACACATCGCCACCTCTGTTCTCACATGGCGCCGCTTCCTACAACAAGTCCATGAAACAAGACCCAGCCGTCTCTTGGCCCCAAACCCTGTCATGTCCTGTAATGGGTGACGTTGCCTGTTGTCTCCTGTTGTACCCTCGACGCACCGTCCAAACTCTCAAACAGAACTCGATCTAGCCCGTTCCACGCGTGTTCACTTCCTCAGTACTCCGCCCCGTTCTTCACACTTCGATGACTCTGCACAGGAGATGCTTGAGGCCTCTCTCTCTGGAATGACGTACACGAGGATACCACATCAACGCCACGCATCCCAAAACATTCACATACGGCAAGCATACGGAGCCATCCTGAGAGGCACACACCGAAAGCAGGCAAGCACACCACAACAGCGCCGACGCCGCGGCGAGTCGTCGGTAGAGCATCCCTCCTCGCGAAGATGAGGAGCGATGTCGCCGAGCGGGGTGCTCACTTGCAACGCGGAGGGAGAAGCGGGCAGAGGAGGCAGAAGGAGGGTAGGTATCGTTGTTAGTTGGGAGTTGGGAGAGGTCGGTTAGCACGGTCTCTCAAGATCAAAGGATTTGGGACATTGGGTCAAAAATCGGTGCGATAATTTTTCATAATAAATTTTCAAATATCATCCAAAATAACACGTTATCATCCAAAATAGTACATATTAGTACGTTTTTATATTTGGGAGATGCCGATTTTCGCGGCGACAACTCGATTTCTAATCGAAAACCGATATAGCGGCGACGACCTAATGCATCAGGGAAGCACGCTGCATATCGGTTTTCGNCTAGTTTCCCTCGCCAATTGAAAAGACCGCGTAGGCGTTGCGGACAGCCTACGTTGGAGAGTCCGTTTTAGTTCTTGTAGATGCTAATCCGATTTAATACGAGTACTACTGAATCTCTTTTTGCTGAGAGCAAAGTATAGGAATATATGTCACTCTCGAGGTGAAAATAAATACATGTTATGTTGGAAACAGCATTTTTGTGTAGAGGATATAGTATAAACTAGTATGAGTACAAACCACACTGAAGGGTAAACAGAAGTGTAGTGTTCTCTGCTGGTAAACCAAAAATTAGTTTTATCAAGGTGCTGCTGCTCTTCGAAATTTAAAACTTTACTAATTAGAAGTTTCACAAAACTCATGACATTCCTCTTTGACACATTCTGATATGATAAAAGAACCAAGACTAGAGAGAAAAATCTTCCTCCCCTCTTTGATGCATGTCTTGACACTGAGATTGAAAAAAAACATATTCCGCCCCTCTTTGATGCATCTCGATAAACTTTGGATTTGTAGATATGGCTATGCAGTTTTGTGAATGTTTTCGGTTTCTAGTTTGTACGCAGAGAAGAGCAGTAAGTACTGGTTCCTATGTGTACACATCGGACCAGCGGAAGTAAAGGTGGGATGGAGAGCATTGAGAAGTGTATGGTTAGCTCCAGGGGGAGCACAGTACTTCGGGCTCCAGGGAGAACACAGTAGTTTGGGCTCCAGGGGGAGCGGAGCTTTGGTTGGCGGAAAAGCAGCTTGGCTATTGTCGCCGATCTATCTTTTCCGAGGGGGAGTGTAGTAGGTGAATGAACACACACGAAGGTTTGCCAGGGTTTGCCCATGTTTTGGGTCTTGGGGACCAAGTGGGGACTAAATAGATGTCCTCATAATCTAGATGAAGTGACTTGAGCAACGACATGTTACAAAGGCTTGAGTCAACTTGAGATGGTTGGAGATGGTGGTGGCGATGCCCAATCTTTTGCTACTGATGCTGTTGCATGCATTTGTTGTTGACAACAACCAGCAATCGCTCCGGTGGATATCTTGGGTTAAACAAGAAGGCTCCAGGCTTTTCATCGCTCCCGAAGAAAAAGGTCCAGGCCACGTTCCAGACGGAACAAGGAGAAAGCGCCCACGAAAGTCAACAAAAAAGTCGCTGGCCAAACCTGAAAGAACATCGGTCATCGTGTATCACAAGCCCCCAAACGTAATCACATCTCATTCCAGTGCTGACGATGCATCGCTACCTTCAAAATCTCGGCGTCGGACAGTCTATGAAGACATTTACAGCATGGATGGGTTCATACCTAATCGACCACGGCCACCGGGCTCAAATAATGCAAACTTTGAGGAAGCTACTGGCATAACATCGAAGCTTCATGCAATAGGCAGGCTTGATGCTGACACTTCGGGGTTGTTGCTTCTCACTAATGATGGAGCTCTGGTTCATAGAATTACGAATCCCAACGCCAACGCAAAGCTTGACGATGCAACCCAATCTGTTCAAAAAACTTACGAAGCTGTGATCATGGGGCACCACTCTCTTCCTTGCAAAAAGTCGTATTCGACCAACAGCGATGATGATATCGACGGAAAGGATCCTTATCCTCTCCAACAACTTCTAGAGAATGGTGTGGCTTTATCGGCAAAGTATGGTGGACAAACGAAACCTGTCGATGCCCTCTCAATACTATCCCATCCTTCGCGGAGCACAACACTCATATCAATAACCATTTCAGAGGGGAAAAATAGGCAAATTCGGAGAATGTTTCATGCAATTGGTTCAGGTGTGATGAAGTTGCATCGCGTGAGTGTTGGACGATTGACCTTGTGCGGTCTGCCGCATGCAAAAAATACAGAAAGTACCGAGAAGGGCCTCGAAGAAGGGGAATGGAGATTATTGACCGACAATGAAATTGAGGAAGGCCTTGGTTGGAAATGCCGGTACCTCCATATGAATTACGACGCCAAAAATGGACGGCACAACTATGCGCGAAGCAAGAGAAGTATTGGCAGAGGTAGCAGGAGTCGAGGTTGAAATCCTTTGAAAATGCCATATTCAGGTCAATGATTTACGGACGTGTGCTTATGATATTGCCTGATCGAAAAGTCGGTCTCATACTTGAAAATGGGGTTTTATCACTGCCTGGGATTCATCATCGCCCAAAACAGTAATTTCAAAGATAACCCAATCACCCCACGCACTCTGTTGGCTGCTCCAAAGCAGGCCTTTGAGATTGATGTCATCGCATCAGCTGTAGTCACGATGCAAAATTTTGCATTCATAGGAGGTGATACAACGATTGGTACAATAATTATTTGATTAGACTTGCTTGCAGGAACTGAAAAAATACATGAAGTGCATTGAGTCATGAAGTACAATAGTCATGATTGTTTGCAAAAAGTTCAGCACGAGAGTGCAGAGTTCACAATACTGCTCCCCAAACCTCTTTGATCCTGACTAGGAGAAGCATTGTCAAACCTTCTGTAGTAGCACACATTTTTAAGCCAAGTATACTAGCCATAATTGTTGCTCACGTTTGGGCACAAGAGTGCCAAGTACTGCCTCCCAAATTTCTACGATACTGCCCAATAGTAGAATCAGTACATACCTTCTGTAGTAGCACATATTTATCACTTTTAATCCGTTATTCTCGACTGCATCCTTGAGATATCATAAAGGTAAAGACAAACACTTCCCTATTCTATAGAATGGCCTTTCATTGACCTTCTGTGAGCCAGTCATGGTACAAATATAAATGAAATGGTGTTTTTTTTCTTTTCAAATATGTAGCTGAAAATTGAAGTTAAAGCCTTCATAGGTATAATCGTCAACATACTTAAATCGTGTCATTTGATATTTCACATGGGATCATCTGATACAGAATAAGTGAAAGAATTGTTGTGATGTTAGACACAGTGTTCACATGGACTCTATTCAATGATGATGCAAGTTTATGTATACCTGGCATAACTTGTACACAAGAAAAAGATTGAGATCAAACATCCAATGGCCCACATTATACATTTATTGACAATAAACAGGCAATAGTGGAATGGAATTTTCAGCAATACTCAATAGTTTTAAAGGTTTTGTGCCCAACAATAAAGTCACCAACGTAATTTGAGGGCATATTCATTTTGTTTAGGATAAATAGGTTCACTTTCACAGCTTGAACGTATCTGATATATCTTGTAACTTCACTGACCAAAGAAAGTATTGATGACACACATCAAAGTTTGTTTTTGATCAGTAGTGTACATCAATTTTTGTATGATAGAGGCAAAAATGTTCTTGTATCTGTTAAAAATATTATTTTGGGGCAATTTTAATTTGACTTCTCGTATTACAACAACTTTTATAATGCTAGTATTAAAAGGAACATCTGCCATTAGCCCTTCTCCATGAAATAACATGCATACTTAAAATATGAAACCACAACCAAAGTATGATTTGATTACTATTTTACAATATATTTTTCAGAAATATTGCCAATCATCACGCCCTAACCCTAAATTTCCCCACACTAGAAGCCAAACAACTGTTTCTCAAAGGCTTAAATAAAACCACATGCATCCTAAAACCACTCAGAAGTGAATAAAATCGTCGTCATCATCAATATTGACAAAAAACTGGAAATGGGCAATTAGTCTTGGAAGTAGTTCTGTGTCACGCGCGACCCGGATCACCGCAGTCGTGACTGCGCGGCAGCCACACAATTCGGCGGCCAGACGGCACACGTCGTGGCCCGTAAATAGATACGTAGCGACGAGCATGCGAGGGCAAATCCGCCTCTGCTCATAATGCGTTAGCACCGGTTATGTGACAGAGGTCTCTGATTTGCCTCTCGCAGCCGCGTGCCGCTAGAGGACGTTCTCTATTCCGTCCCGAGGGGGGGAAGTCCTCTGCGTTGCTCCCCCCCGGGACCGGGGGGGAGCTAGAGTGAGTTCGGAGGGTGGAATGTTGCGCTGGAGGTTGTCGTCAGGCGCAGCGACGGCGACGAGGAGGCAACGGTCGCAACACTCCGTCTGTTGCCTGCAGGGACTTGTAGAATTGGCCCTGGACGAAAGCGTTACAACGTGCTGTGCAAGGTCCTCTTCGAACTGTGGGGTCGGGACGACCTCCTTCGATTTCGTCTGAGAAGACTGAGGAAAAGGATGAAGAAGAAGATGTGAAATGAGAGGAGCCCGCCCAGACGGGCCAGACATTCACAGGAAAAACCAAGCTGCGCGCGCGCGCGTGACCGCCGATCGCCGCCAATCGAATTGACCATGACCATGATTGCCATCCGCCACGGTGGCCCCTAGCTAAAAAAATTATCGCAGCCATCGGCACCCCAATCGGCCCGCCCTCTCTCATAGGGTCGGGTGTGCTGCACTTATCCATCACATGGCCGTCAGTTCCGGCATAGGGGTGCCGTCGGCCATGGTCGACGCCTCGGCGGTCTGCGACTGAGTTCCACTGGAGCGACGGTTTTTACGGACACCTACACTTAAGTATATCAGAGTTAAGTTCGCTATAGCGAACTGAACTCACAAGGAGATAAATACCTTTTCTCGCTGGCGGCGGAACGCGCCGAATTACTATTCACATCAAAATCTGTTCCTTTTATTTGCAATAAAATCGAAAAAGAAACCTGTTCCATCAAATACTTCGATCCGACTGTCGGCGCCCGGTGCGGGGCGGGACCGATGAGCGAGACGCACATGTAGTAAAAAAAGTAGAGACATGACATACATACAATACGTACCCACGTGCCCACTAGCTCCCGACAATTCCTGTTGTCAGGCGGGCGCGCGCGCGCGGGAGGTCTGAATAGGTACCATGCCGACCTCTAGACTGAGTGTTACCTAGGCCTTAGGCCGAGCATCCGATCTCATGTTTTTGGACCCCCCCGTCCTATCTCATGTTTTTAAAGTCTGATTTTGTCGAATATGGAACTTTTAGGCGCCCTTATTTCCATTATTTTCAAAAAATGCTTCTGAAGTACAGTGCCGCCACACTTATTGCCCCACGCTAATATTAGCCTTACAGATATATTGACCGTCCTGAGCCGGGACACAGCTTTTGGCGGGAATCAATTCCTACGTAGAGTAGTACTATGCTCGTACATGCCACACTGTACTTGTACGTGCAGTTTTATTAATAATAAATGTGGTGGGATTATTGATCATACCATACAATACAACTGCTAACTGAAGAACTTTCACTTGTGGTGAAGACCTACCTACCAGTATGAATAGGCATTGGGGTGTTCCGTGTTCACAATGAAGCTGTGGCCTTAGTTTTCATCTCTAATCATCTTCCTCATCATCGTCGTCAAATATAACTCGCTTCTTCGCTTTTGCAGGGGCAGCAACAAAGTCCTCCTCCTCTGAGTCATCATTTCCTCCCGTTTCCTGGGACTTCCGAATGCGCTTCTTAACACTTAGATTTGAAGTTACCTTTCCGTCCGTATCATCCGTTCCGGCAGAAGGAGAAGAGGCAACATGCTGAATGTCAGTGTCGAAGGAATCGGGTGATTGGCAGCTGAAGGAATCAGGTGGCATATTCGCTGGCTCGCTTTCCCTGCATTGTTCATCTTCTTCGGTCTTGCCGTATGTATTGATCTCCTCCCCATTCTCTTCCTCTCCACTACTGCTCTGGTCACTATCCATCATATATTTTGACTTGGTTGTGCGACTCTTGCGGGGCTTGCGTCGGCGCTTTTTCTTCGGGGCAATGTTGTCTGAATCCATGCCTTCATTGTCGTCATCAAACTCAAGCTCCTCCTCCTCTTCGTCGTCATACCCCCCCGCCTTGTTCTCACTAACTCCAGCGCCCTTGTCATGTTCCTCGTTATTTTCTTGTGCTTCATCCGCTTGTTGCTCATATCTTTTCTGATCTTCCAGCAGCAAGTCACGAACAGCTATCATGCGTAGCTCCTCGGTGACGTAAATGTTCGTGCTCAACTCGCAGAATCTATGTGGGACAGGGTGCTTGAACAGTGCTTCGACGTAGAGCATGGGATTCACCTCGGCAGCGCGCGCGAAACGCTTCACGAACGAAGATGCAAACATGAGTAGCGCCTTATAGTCCGGGTCTTCACGAATCGTCGCATCATTGAGGATCGTGTCGAGGACAGAAAGCAGCCCAATGTTGTAGAGGATAGGCTCGAAAGTTGCTCGCTTGGCTGCCAGTTCATTCTTGCCCAGCGCGTCATCGTATTCCGTCCCAGCCTCTAAATCCGAGTTCTTGATGGTAAACTTGCATAGGCGGATGAAGTATGCGGCGATGTGCCTGTTGACGTGTGCGGCATTCGACTTGTATTGGGACAGGAGCTGGGTGTACATGAAGATGATTTGGTTGGACACAAACTTCCTCATGAAGTGGTGGTCCCGGTCAAACTCCGCTGCGGTTAGGGTCATCCGCTCCACGGCGTCCTTCGGCCGCTTAAGCTCAGAGCCATCCGTAGGCAGGGATTTGAGGCACCTTTCAGCGTTGGCATCGAGCAGCTTCCATGTCGCGTGGGAACACTCCACGAGGTCGCACAAGTACTCCCGGCCGAACGTGCCTGGGCTCCACCTGCTCAGTAGCTTCGGCAGCCGATCAAGAGGATCGGCGGAATAGTAGAGGCGATCCATGAGGCCGAGCGCCATTGTGCGCTCAGTTGAGTCCTTGGATTCGTACATGAAGTGGAGCATGTGGATCATCTCGGTATACAAGGCGACCGACTGTGCCAGCGCTGCCGGCTTTTTGTGCTCAATGAAATCATCTGTCGATTTCAGAACGAGGTTGAACATGAAGACGTCCATAGTAAAGATGAGGTTCTGCGCCGATCCCGGCTCGCCGGCGCTCGGCTTTCTGCCTTCGCTTGGCTTCTTCAATGTTCTCCCTTCTGCTTCCCGCTCCTGCTCCCGGCTCACCCTCCACCACTGGGAGAAGAACCAGACGATGCGGAAGAACGCCGCCCGGTCGCCGTCCTCCAGCCGCCCCGACTCCCTCCGAAACTCGTTCTTCAGGCTCTTCGTCACCGGCCCGTAGCAGTCCGCGACGAATCGTCGGCAGAACGCGTCCAGGGCCAGCGCGCCGCGACGCGCCGCCGGGCCCGCAGCGTCCCGGGACGCGACCGCGTCCGACCCGGCGCCGGGGCGCGAGTGCAGCGCGGACGATCGGCCGGAGCCGACGAAGACCTCGGCCTTGCGATTCTTCCGGCGGGCCGGCGCGGCGATGCCGGAGGACGCGGCGGTCCCCGCGCTTCCTCCGGCGGAGGAAGGTCGCGACGTCCGGGCGAGGTAGTCGGTCGCGGAGACGTAGCTCCGTCCGCCGTCGGGGCGGGTCACCATCAGCGTCCCGCCGAAGTGGGAGTGGCGAGAGGTGGCCGAGAGCCGGAGCTGGTTGCGCTCAGATTGCAGGTGCGCCTTGAGGGAATTGGCGCCCGAGGCGCTGGCGGCCCTGGAGGTGGTTGTGCGCACCACCCTCGTCTTGGCCAGCGCCTTGGACGATTTGCCCTTGCTCGAGGAGGCGACTGGGGCCGTGAGAGCCGGCGGGGGAGGCGCGGCGGCCAAGCGGGCCACATCGGACGGATCCTGCGGTGAGAAGGGGAACGCAAACCTCTTGAGCACGAAATGAAAGATATTGTCATGCAACGGGACAGGGTAGGCAGGGCAGGGCGATCCAACGCGAACCTTAAGGCCCGATGGAAGCCCCCCCCGCGCGGATGTCGTCGACATCCCTCTCCTCCGTCGGTCTCTCCCTCCTTCCCGCTCTAAGGCCCCCCCCCCCCCCCCCCCCCCCCCC
>JALLPA010000299.1:0-19923 GCA_036939895.1 Thalassiosira exigua
TTCGAAGATTCTTTTGCGAAAAAGCAGCGAAATTCACGTCCGTAGATTATGGTACATAGGTACCGCCACTTCTTCGCTGAATATGAAGGTCAAGGAGGAGAAAGTAAAGCCACATCAATATTTATGAGTCTAGGATGATGGGGACGTTTGAGACTCAAGGACATCTCCTTGGCCAAGATATTCCTTTTGTTATCTCCCATTCACTGAAGAGAGCCTTGATCCTCTCCCCTGGCTCCTGCAAAAGAAGGCCTTGCTCTTCCAAAATGATATCTCATTCTCAAGACCAATTCACCCATAATTTAAATTTGTTCCCAGGATGCCAAAGACTGGGATGTTCAACAGGATCAAATGCATCACAGGCAGAGCCCCTCATGTGATGGTCAGAACAGGAGTGGGATTTCATCCTTCTTCGGTGTTGCCAACCCTAAATGCCCATTGTATCTGTGGCATTAAAAAGGAGGAAATGAGGTGAGTTTGGTGTGGGGTGGGGTGGTTGCAATGAAATTGCTATCCCCGAAGGTGTCGTTGCTTGGTTGGTGTCGTGACTGTGGGGACTGAAGACGAGCTCTATCTTGCCATTGATATGCCCAACAACACGGGAATATGTCATGTCAATGTCACAAGAGACAATATTTCAATAGGGAGAAAAAGAACGGAATGGCGGCGTGCGGGGCTTAATATCTTACTAGGGACAAGAATCAAGAACCGTCATTTTTGCTTGCCAGTGTCAATGAACGTCAAGGAAATTGATGGCTTTTTCGTCTAATTACAAAAAATATTAGTTGTGGAAAATTTCGTGACTCTAGCTCTAATGTTAGCTTTAAGACTACCTCTTTACCTGGGTAGAAACAGATCTTTACCATGGTTATTACCATCTGATTTTGACTAATTGGCAAAAGTTGCTTGACAGGGACGGCACTTCAGCTAAACCTCCATACAGATCTTCTTCCGAGTCAGAGCGGTGTATGAACAGAACGGCTTTATGTGACAATCCAGAGATCCAACACCATAGCTGATAACGATAACGGGAACAGATCAACGATTGTGGGATCTTTACAGGATTTATCTGATTTTGGCTCAGCGATGGTGATTTTGTGAATTGGGCATGTCTTCTGCTCACCATCCAACATGTGAGTGCGGATTATGGTCCTTTTTATGGAACATCTATAAGCTCCAAACAAGTTCAATATTATTATCTACGTAAAGTTTTCTTTGACGGACCCCCTAGTACTTATACTGAATGTGAACCAACATAGTTCAACACTTTTAGTGCAATAACACCACAAAATACAAATTAATCTCCATATTTTGGGTCGTTTTCTTACTCAACTTTTGCCCCACCATTGCTCTGCTAGATTTCATTCTACAGTTTTACTAGAGAAAACGTGCCACCACCTCATTTCATGAGCTACCCCCAACATATATTAGATTGTAGAAGTAAACAAACTTGCTGTTATTATTGAACACAGTTTTAGTATAAAGTCATCCATCTGGATGACAGTTTCATAGATCAATTGGTCCTTGTACTTACAATGCTCTACCTCCCACCTGTCGCCCACTACTTATCACAGATACAACTTGCAACATGTGACACAGTGTTTGGTGATGCAAATGCTATAAGTTGCAAAATCAAATTTGTAACAATTAGCAATCGTCAACCATTGAAACGTAATAGCTGGTGCAATGGTTATACATAGAATAAATATATGTTCCTATCATAGAGCTTCGTAGAATTGATAATATGTTGTACATAACTGATCTACGCATGATCAAACCAATCTGGAGCCAGATGATAACAATTGTATCCGTGTTTTATATTGATGATTCTAGATTGATTGAGTCCAAATTTGTCTCTTTGCTATTATCGACAACCCAGGCTTGTAAGCAAAACCTTCATCGCACAGAGGCTCATGATGAGTTTTTGAGTATGGGTTTTGAGCTTTAGTGGCACAATCAGAACAAGGAAAAACCCTCAATTAATATTATATACTGAATTGTCAATTAACTAACGGACAAAAAAATCACGTGAAATAAGGGAACCATATGTATTAATAAGCATAGGAGCTTTTGTATGACACACATTGACATGCCTTCAGGGCGCATTTGCTACAAAAATCACCACCACGCAGAAATAACTTGTACCAAAATTTGTCATTTTTCAAAAAAGGTTGGCATCAAGTTGCTTTGGGAAGCATGGCTTTTCCACATCGACCACAACTGCATTTGATGAGATAACACACACTTCACTTCCAAGGTTCAGTGTGCTCAATGTCGGCAAAACTTGGTGAATATCAGGCAAAGTATCTACTCAGATTCACAAAATTGTCATAAAGATCCCAAACGGCATCTGCTAGTTTTAAAAATTATTGCTCATATTATTATGACGGTGGGAGAAGAAAAATTCTTCGATATTTACTGATTGGCCATATCAAGGGTCTCAGATGCAAAGTGATGTGTAAAATGCTGCCCAAAATATTTCAGTCAACCACATGATTTGGCATCATAAGGGTCTCAGTTGCATGGTCATGTGACGCTGGACTTCAATTGATAAAATATAAGGCAAAGGGTCCAAACAATACCATGGCGATAGATGTTTGGGACCAATCCCAGCGGTAATATTTTTCATGACTCATTACCAGTCTTAAATTGAGGGCTATGCCAGAAACAGCAGAGGTTACAGCTTCTTAAACGACTCATTCAGGGTTGCAATCTGTCGCTCCCAGAACTTCCTATCCTTCTCATCCAACGCCGAGCTTTTCATACTGGTCGCTTGCGATATCTCCTTGAGGATCTGATGTCGAGCCTGGGACCTCTGACGTTCTTTCTCAGCGGCGATAACGCGAGGAGTCTTGCTTCCAGCATACCCATTGGAGTCGAGAGGTTGTTGGGATTGGTCCTGGCTAGACCCAGGTTGTTGGGATCGTGCATTTTTCCCCTCAACTTGGGGCGATGCCGGGATCTCAATGGTCAACTTCGAGGAGTCCCTGGAACCATGATTCGTGTCCTCAGAATCACGACGGTCGTAGTCGTGGTGCTGATAGACCTTGTGATCATTGTGATAGCCCCTGCGATCTTGTCGCGAGTACATCATGTCGTACTCTGTCGTTCGCGGAGGTGTGGGAGGAGCGTCCTGCCGCTGCTCGCTGGATCCCTGTCGTCGCTGCCTGTGTAGGTTGGGCGTGTAAGTGGATGGAGTGTGTATTGTAGAAGAACCACTGTAATCATCTCGTCGTTCTGGAGGGGGAGGAGGCGGCGGCGGTGGTGGAGGAGGAGAAGGAGCACGTGGTGGCCGAGGGCTGTCGTGATATCGATGTTTCTGAGGCTCCTCCTTTGGGTAGACCGCCACCTGATTGGGAACATGATTTCTGTCACAATCGTCATCGTCGTCTAGTAGCGGCCGGTCAGTTCCACTATATCGGCTATTGCTAGGAGGATGGCCTCTGTGGTCCTTTGGATGTGGATGATATCCATACTGTCTCGACTGATTGTGCCCTCGCCCCCTGTCATAACCATATGGTGGCGTCCGGTTTTCAAGGGAGGACCCAGAACATGCCATCTCTGAATTCTGGGGACTCCTTCGGACATTGCCGTATCCACGGTCCTCCGGGCCATTAATGCACGATGGGACAGAAATCGGCGACAGCGGTTTGTTGTAATCATGGCCAGGAGGAGTTGATCTTTCAAAATGAGGCGAATTGTTGTCGTGATTGTACCGAGAAGGCGGGTAGGAGTCCCTCTGCTGTCTGCCAGAATCCCTCTCCTGCCAACCTCCACTGTGGTCCCTCTCTTGTCTTCCATGCTTGCGATGGTCGTGACCATAATATCGCCCCCCATCATGCTCTCTTTGCCGCTCATCAAAATATGGAGACCTATCACTCTCTGTCTGGTGGGACATATCGATCGTTCTTCTGTCATCATCATATCTTTCCCTGGATTCATACTCTCTATATTCACTAGCCGGCCTACGGCCGCTGCCACTACCAAATCGGTCGTCACTATCCGGCCTATAGCTGCGATGATCTCTTTGATGCTGCGAAATTGACTCACGATCATTCCTCCTATCGTGATAATTTCCAGGATAATCTTCCCTCCTTGACGAATGTGGATGATAATCCCTTCTGTCGTAATTTTGTCGTTCGTGATGCGGGTAATTATCATGAGGGTATTCTTGCCTCCTCGGTGGAGGACGATGATCGGGATAGGAATGGTGTGACGACGATGACTGATGCGATCGATGGCTGTTCGGGTAGTGGACCTGATGGCCGTCATCCAAACTGCGATGGTGGGTGCTTGCATGATCATGATAGGAATCACGCGACGGAGTCACAGGCCGATTTCTGTCGCCCCAGTACCTCTCGTAGGAAGATTGCGAATGATGCTCCCTGGAATGAGGATGGCCTCGAGGCGAGTCATAGCTAGCTGGATGATAGACATTGGGATCCCCATGGTAAATATCGTTTTGCGCAGGAGGAGGTGGAATATCTCTATGCCCTTGTTGGCTTTCCCTGTAGGACGGCCGAGATTGGGGTGGATGAACGCTAGGATGGCTCGGGTGTGAGCCGTAACTAGGATTTGGTGCAGCATTTGAATGGCCACGGTAGGGATCATGCTGCTGAGTTGGAGGTGGAGGATGGTCTCTTTGGTCTCGCTGCATCTGATACGGCGATTGCAAATGATGCTGCGGAGCATGGGGGCGGCTCGGGTACGAGCCTTCGCCATGTTGCGCCACGTCGCCCTCACCTATCGGCGAATACCGTGTCGATGGACCACGATGCATGCTCTGGCTGTTGGAGGTCGAAGACGACATGGCCATTTGCATCGGCGAGGGAGGTACCTCGCCGCCGTCGCGGAACCCGCTCGGCGGCGACCCCGTCCGCGCGCCCGGCGCCGAGCGCGTCGACTGCGGCAGCGGAGGCCGGGTTTGGGGCGCCAGCGGCAGCTGCGAGTGCGCCGACCGCGACGACATCGGAGGATGATGCGGGCGCTCCGAGGGCTGCCTCATGCCTGCGGGCTCCGGACGCGGTCCCCCGAACGCCGCGTCCGGAAACATCGGCCCGGCGCCCCCGCCGGCCATGCAGGCGGTGAAGGAGGTTTCCTCCGGGCTCGGCCGAAGGGGCTCCTTGGGCTTGGGGCCCCGGCCGAGCGGATCTCCCGCGGCGTGACCGTTCACGATCATGGCAGGATCGAACATCTACGCAGCGGCACCCTCCGTCTCGCCCATCGTCATCGCGTCCATGGGCATCGCAAGCCCAGATGCCTCGTCCTCTCTATCTCACGATTTCAATAGCTCTTCGCTTCAGCGCCTACATCAGGTAAGACAACCCATGGAACCAACCTGCATACTTAACATCGACGAGGTTGAGTAAAGTCGAGGAGAGGTGCCGTGGTTCGTACGATGGTCAGCACTACTCGCTCTGCGCTGCAACCCCACCACCACCATTATTGTTTATTTCATGGTCGCCCAACAGCGCGGAGGGATCATGGGGAAGTGCGCAAGATGTAACGGCGGCAAAGTAAGATATTATGCGATCCGATTTTGTGAAATCATAAGAAAGAAAGACCTCGCCGTTTATATAAAGATATTCATACTTGAAGGTTCATATTACTAGCTATAATAGCGCAAGAAATCTCAATTGAGGCCGGGGGCATTATTACTCCGATGACAGGGCTCGGTCTTTTCGGGGTCGTGTTTTTGTCGTAGCGACAAAGTTAGACCCGGAGAAAATGAGACATTGCGAAAAACCCTATGTTCATGTATCGCGCTCGCCTCGCGCCATCCACGGGCGCGGCACGAACGGCACACGCGATGGGCGCAGGAACTGTTGAGCCCTTACCTCGGGACCACTCTCGCCAAAACAAAGATAAAGCGAATATCGCAATGCAATGCACATTTTTGATTTGACTATGCATAAATATTTTCTTAAATACTTCGCTTTAAATGATATTTGGCGATAAAATTTGGCTTCCGTCGCCGTCGCTGTGGAGTTCCTCGAAGTTTACCCCCCAAAACACATTACATCCCCCTCGACGGGCTGATCCTTGACCTGGGCTGTTATCCCCCCTCGTACACTACAAGCATTATTTATTTAACAGATATGTAATACGTAACTAACTACTTTTACCCCCACTCTCGGTCAACCTAGCCTTGGAAAATTGTATCGGGTACACTTCGAGGAACCCACTTTATCCCGAAAGCCACTTCATCCCGAAAGCCAAAAGGAGCCCCCCCCCTCCGCCTCTCCGCCTTCGCCCTTGCTCGCGCGACGACGATGCATGTGCCCCGGCACCCGGCCGGCATGGCGTCGCTACTTATTACATCAGCAAGAGCTCGTGAAGCCTGGAAGCGGTGAGAGTGATCTCTTGACTTTTGTGGGTGCGGGCGTAGGTCTCGGACGGGAATCAGCATCAGTCTGCGACAAGGGCCGTCCGTAAGTATCGGTATCGGCCTGGCCTAATCGAAATCCCTCGTGGCGCTGCCCGTCTTCGCCCCGAGTTCGTCTACTCAATCGCCCCATCGCGGAATGATACATCTCCCGCGGCCATCATCTCGATATTATTCAGTGGGATAGGGGCGCGGAACCATCCACTCAACTCGACTAAGCTTGGTCTCGGCAAGAACTGCCCGAACCCGGAGGAACGATCATTTGTTCCTGCGATTCCCACCACCCCCTGTTTGTTGACTATCTTTTGCGATCGAATGGATTGTAGCGCACGCGCCCGCCATCGTCGCAATCGAAGCAAGTATCCCTCACCAAAGACCTGCTATTTTCTTTCTCAGCACAGATTTTGAGGCACAAGTTAGGCATTGGAAGCATTCGCTATCCAGACTTTAACCCTGCAGAAAAGGGATTAGTCCAGTCGATTTGATGGATTAGTCATTGCTGGATATTGCGAGACTTTTGACTCCAGTTGACCCAACTACGATACATTTCTGCGTCATTGATCGTGTGAAGCGCACAGGTGTGATCTACGTGTGCAGCTAAGAGAGTCAAAGTTAAGGGGGACACGATGGGAAAGTTAACTGGACCGCCCAAAAATCCCCCCTTCCAAAAAGGGACAAAGGATGATCCTTGTGCAGAAAGTGCCGAGAAGGAAGGGGGTGGACAAAATGCACAATCCTTGGATGCAGCAGCAGCTGAAAATTCCAAATCTGGCAAAGATGATAGGAAGCAAATATCGTTCAAAAGACGATGCGAACAAAACTCGGAGCTGACCACCTCTATGATAAAGCTTGTCAACAATGCCGCTGAAACCGCCCGGTTGGTGCTGGATCAAGCCGCTCTTAAGGAAACAACCGCGGACGACAACAAAAGCATTTCCAGTCACGGATCCCGTCGATCCGCGGGATCGAATCAATCCATCCATTCGTACCATTCTTACAACTCTCGGCGGTCATCGGGCAGCAAGAATGGGGCAGGGGCGGGGGACAGCAGATCAGGGGACGGCGTGGACTTGGACGACAGCGACAACGTCGACGATGATGCCCAAATGGAGGAATTGACTTCGGGGGAAAACAGCCTCCTGAAATCGGAAGCCTCCGGCACAATTGGCGCTTCTCCGTTCAGCCCTCCTCCCCCCACGGCATTCCAAAATCTGCCCATGGCGCGCGGCTTCGACCCCTCACATAAATCGGACGTCAAAGAGGACGTCTTGGCGGAAGGGAAGGTGTTCGAAGTCACCAATCACTTCGACGCGGCGGCTGCGATCTCGGCGGCGCTGGCGAGCTCCCACCTCGCCCAGGCAGCTGGGAATATCGGTGAGCTGAAATTATCAAAGCACGCCTATCCCGCTTGCAGGAGGAGATCCTCCGCGGGCGAAGACTTCTGCAGCAACCACCTCCAACCTACCAGGGCGTTGCGAAGGGCCAATTCCGGTGACGCGATAACAGACTACCTCAAGTGTGTAGAAAATTCAGACACATCTGGTAGTGAATCGGGAAAGCAGGGGGATTCTCCTCGCCAGCGAAGATCGCTCCCTTCGCCCGATGAGGCCGTGGCAGAAATGCTTTTGAACCGAACGTCATTCTCGACTGTGGACGATTTGTCCCTTGGTAGCAGTGACAATGGTAAGACAAAAGAAGTAGAGGGGGGTCTTCAATCAAGCAGCGATAACCATTCGGGCGTGATCAGGGAGGAATTGGCGGCAAACAAAGATGACACTATCCAAAAGGCAAAGCTGACAAAAAATGTCTCGACGGGGAAAGATCCAGGCGGAAAGCCGCGGAGGCCAAGCGCTGGGCTGCCATCACGAGAAGAGGCGGAGGCAGAGATGCTTTCGAAAAGGAGTTCGTTTTTGTCGGTAGACGACTGGTCCTGTGGAAGTGATCAGGCAAAGATGCTCGCCAGTTTGAAAGCGAAATTGAAGAGAGGCGAGCCGTTAGACAAAGGGAAAGGAAATATCGAACCTTCAACGAACGACAAAGATGCAAAGAATGATGTGGACCGATCGGAACAAAAAGACGCCCAAGAATCTCAAAAGATAGTCCCTCTGAAGTCTGACGACAGCACCTCCAATTGCAGCAGCAGTGGCTATGAAAACGAATCCAATACAAGTTCAGTGTACCAGTCATCAGCTGCATCCCCCCTTACCATGTCCACGGCAGGCGGGAGTGGGGTCAATAAAGCGAGCGCTGCCAGCGGTGGCAACAACAAGGGCATGTTGGGAAATCTCGCCAGCCAACGCCGCGCAAACCTGGGAGACTCCACTCATACCTATGACGGGGTTGACGATGAATACTCAACCCAGAGCGAGAATAGCGGTGGGCGCCTCAATGCCGGAGAGAAGCAGCACCTTCCGCAAAGAAGTAAGGCAGAGATGGATGCAGAATCAAAGGCTGTTTCGAAAACGGTTACCTTCTCTACGAAATCAGCCTCAGTCCTAGGCCCCAGAAATACGACTGCCTCAACTGATGTTCCTGACAATTATGATACCCCTTTTGCGAAGAAGAAACACCAACCTGACGTGCAAAGAGAAGCATCGGAACAAACTCAACACCCTGCGCCTGCGCATCGCGCGTCACTCTTCGATAGCTTTGATCGGAACTGGGAGCAAGCTGTCCAAGGGAGCGAGAGGCCTGATGAACTGCTCGACTTGGGAAGAAAATGCCTTGTGTCGTTTGCTTGCGTCTTTGGATCATTCATGAACAGTGGTCGTTCCTCAGGTGATGCCAGAAGTAACGGCGAGGCCGAAGAAAAACTATCCTTTCGTTGGTGGATGGATGATGATGCTGTGACCAATGTAGGATCTGTCAGGCTGAGAAGCTCCGTCAGCGAAGCGGTTGTTGGCGAGCAGGGAGATTCGGACGCAGAGGGGATTCCAATCGTTGTCGTGAGGACCCTTTGGAAGTCGTGTTTCTTCGGCACAGAAGACCAAGGAAAAAGTGTCGACAGCACTATCGATTTGATCCAAAACCTTCTGGTCAATGAGCTGTGCCATCTAGCTACAGTTGCGACACCTTCGGCTTTGTGCTTACGACTGTCACTGAACGTTGTCGGTAGGGAGTATGGATGGTATATTCTTCGTCGTTTCGGGCTGCAGGATGATAGCTACAGCATAGCATCTTGGCATTCAAAGTTTTCCACCGCACTTCGACGGAAGCTACTGGACGACAGCCTCACTGACGCTGATGGTGAGTTGGTTCACGTTGCGTTGGTTCACGTTTGTTCGCGTTTGACTTTCCTAGCCTGCCGCACCTAATCCATCTCTTTTCTATTGACAGCAATGATCACACGAAGGTATGCTGCGCTGTCCCTACCCCGGCACACAGCTATGGGCCATGTTAATTCCGAGGGTCTTCTAGACAAAGACGCCATCGATGAGGAAAAACGCATGAATTTGCGCTCTAATTTGTTTGGGAGACTTCTCTGTGATAAGGACTTCATCAAGTCACGAGCCAAGTTGCTTGGTAGGGGAAATATGCAACAAGGTAATATCGATAAACTAGTTGCTGAGGGTGGCGCGACCCCTCCCATTGCCAAACTGATAAAACAAATACGGAGCAGTGATAGGTGCGTATGGCCATTCATGCGTGATTAGCTTGTCAGTTTGTCCACCTCTTACGTCCTCGATGCCTCTTCATTGGTCAGGAACATGCTATTTCCAACGATAGTGCACATGAAAGACGTTGAATGGTGCACTTCGCTTTGTGTTGCAGACTGTAATGAGGTTGATGAAGGCGCACACAAGGATGAAAAGGATAGTGGGGCGTCATCTAACACTGACTGCCTGGATGCCATGTCTCAGTGGGAGAAGGAGTTGATCACATCGTTCCATTATCTGCGTGATTGCGGGAAGTTGACTATATTCGACAATACTGCCTCGGAATCGAAGGTTTTACCTGAACGGAAAGATCCTTCACCTTCTGACCGTCTAACTCAGTTGACGTCCCTCTACTATGATGAAAATGACGATGGCAAATCTCCCAAGGCAGGACAGGTTTGCGTCGAAGCTGCCAAATCATTGTTAGCCGCTGACGATGCTTGGACAATGAAGGACGACAGTGCAGATATTCTCCAAGGGGGTTCTCATTCGAAGAATGTTTCAACTCCAAGACCACCTCGGAAAAGTCGACGGAAGAGGACTGATCCAAAAGAAGGGACCGCTTCCAAAACCACATCACTGGCACGCTTACTGAAAATCCACGTCAGCGACGTGCGTACAGCTGTCACGATAGGCCGGTCTCTCCTTGGGCTGGCCGAATTCTCGCAATTTCTGGACAAAGAAATTATCAACAAGAACGTCAAAGATCGATCAGTCAAATCTCACATCTACAAGTTGCAGTCTTCTTGCTTGAAGAACGCCATTGAGATCTTATCCTGTGCAGCTAAAACTCTCGGGTATATCTTATCTAGCTGCCTGGAAAATCTGGATGACGACGATCTGGATGAAACTGTCACCGAAAGTGGCCCCCACCTTCAGCTTTTCGCTATGACAAGGGAGGCTTCGAAACCACTCCTTTCTGTTGCAGGAATTCTCTGTGCCGATGCTTGGTTCGCATTAGGCAATCTGGTCAGCAAGGCATCGAAAGCAGATGACGCCGCACATGTGATGATGTTCAGCTTTGAACGTGCTCTTCTTATCTTGAATTCAAAGAAATCAGCGTCTCTGAATAAACATGCCTTGGATCTTTTGTGCGAGTCACTTCTGTCGCCTCTGACGCAGTACAAGTGCTTCCTTCAATCCAACATAAACCACTCCGTTGGAGTTCATTCGTACGAACAAGGTGACTTTGAAAGAGCGTCAGAGTATCTTGACAAGTCGTCTAGGTTCCGACGGCAAATGCTTGATGAACTACGCATTCGCTGCCAAGATGGTGACACTGAAGATGAGGTGAACGGTTTATCAAAGCTTTTCAATGCCGTCGTAGGCGGCATGAAGAGTAGCTATTTGTCTTCACCGTCGTCCATGTCAGAAGAGGTAAGGCTTTGTGTCTGTAAGCGAAGGCTCGTGCTTCAGTACAATGCTCACCTCCTTTCCCAGCTGTTCACGAACATTTTCAAGTATTCGATAGGTCACGGCTCTCTTCAGCTTCCTAGAGATTCGTTTGCAGTCGAGGACCTAGAATTGAGCCTATCTCTGACCTTGGAATATTCCGCACTCACACAACATGCTCAACAGAGCTATCAGCAGGCCCTGTCGTTATTCCAAGAGTCCTTGATTCTTCGAACAATGCACGTAGGCAAGCACAGCCTCGATGTTGCCTCATTGCATTTCAACATGGGGGTTGTATACGATGACCTCGAACAATATGACCAAGCCATAAGCCGTTATCACGAGAGCCTTCGCATACGCCTGGATCATCTCAACAAAGCAACTTCGTCGAAGATTAACTCTGAATTAGAGGACAGTGTGCTTCTGACGTAAGTGCATTCTTGCCAAAACAAACCAGACATTTTCTCCAACCTTCACCTCACAGATATACGCTTATCACAACCTTCATAGGCTTAAATGCATGGGCCATGTGTACAAGATTGTAAATGATATGGACAATGCCGTGTGCTGTCACGTCAAAGCTTTGGAAATGGTGAATAAGAAATTCAAAACATACCGGGAACCTGCGGATGAGTGGAGTAAGATGGGACTGCGATTGGGCATGGCAGTTCCAGTACCCACGGTTATCTTTGACGAGTTTAAAGCAACTGCAGGCAACACCAGTTGGAAGGCTCATTTCCAGATGATGAACAAAAAGGAGCTATGTCACATCTTTGACCAATCAACGGTCGGCAAACGTCGGTCTCGATCGACGGTGTCAAAACTGAAGAAGGAGCTGGCCAAACTTCATTTGACTGTGATCGAAATTGTCAACGAAAGGAAGCAAAAGAATTGGGAGGAAGAAGGCTCATCTCGTTCAAAGGTAGCTGGATCTTCGTTGCTGCTTGCATCGCTTTCGTCAACTCTTAAGACAGGAGGAGATGCATTTGAAGCTGCTCTGATGAGGTAAGCGGTAGCACCCACTGATACCAAGATAGTGTACATACCCCATGTCTCAGATTGCATCGTTTCTCAATTTATGCCTGTCAGATCATCTTTTTGTTTGGGTAGGTTGAAGTTGGAACAAATGCGATACGAAGAGGCTGCTGATTATTTGGAATCTGCGCTGCGCAGCAAATGGGTTCTTGATCCGGCGTCATCGTCTGATTCAGACTCAGATTTCAGCCGGAAATCATTATCTTCCCGGAGCAAGCATCAGTCTAAGTGCATGGATGAAGATGATCCCGAGGAAGGGCAAATATACTACTCGCTGGGTGTTTGTAGTGAGTACAATCGTAACGTCATCAACTGCTCTCCTGCTCGCCCTGCCGACCATTTCACTTATTACTCTTTTGACCACTACACAAAGACGCTGCACTGGATGACCACGAACGCGCAGTGCGATGCTTTCTCACAGCGATGAGATACCTAAGGAGGAGCCTTCGAAAGGTCGACTCTCTTGAAGTTGCTCGTGTGCTATTTGATTGCGCAACAAGCCATTATTACCTATGCAACTTTGAGCAGTCAGTGTCACTTTTCGTTGAATGCTTGCGTATACTGGATAGCAACGACAATTCCTCCGACGAAGAGAAGGGGAATGAGGAGAAAGCCCCTCCTGGCAAGGAAGATGGTTCTTATCGGCGGGGAATCGTTCTTTACTGCCTCGTGATGGCAAAGGCTGCAATCGATTTTGACTCTGAGACGTCAAATTTGTTAAACGAGGCTCAAACGCTGCTGTCAGGATGCAACGACAAAATCATCTTGAGGTACGACCCGCCCCTTGATTGGCCATAACAAATGCTCAACACTCACCCCCTCCCCCCGCCGAAACTTGAAGCTATCTCGAGTTCTTCACAGGCCTCTTTTTACATCATGCAGCATCTCAGGTTCCCTCTCGTCTACGAACCATCACAAAGATATCCCTCACTGGACTAAGTTTGAACGAAGGGCTCAGCTGGAATGCTATGTGCCAATCCGCTCTTACACTCCTAGAGCAAGTGAAGAATGAATGCTGGTTTGACCCGTTGGAGGGAGTCGAAGACTCGGATGAAGTTAAACACCTTCCACTGTCGGGGCATATTTGTTTCAAGAAAGGCCAGATCTATGAGTTGATCGATATGATGGATCAAGCTCTGAACAGTTATGTTGACGCCGCCAACTTCTACAGAATTGCTTGCGGCGATGAGAACATGTATGTTGCATCCGTGTTGCATCGCATGGGAATGATTTGCTCGCAGAGAACGGAATACCACGCTTTGGGATATTTCAACGAAGCTCTGTCCATAAGGAAGAATCTCTTGGGCGGAAACGATCGCTTGGTAGCGGACACTCTGTTCGCCAGCGCTGAAATTTTTGCACGGCTGAACAGGTACGAAGCGTCCATGGAGAGGTATCACGAGGCCTTGCGCATTCAAATGGCTGACAGCCAGGATTCTAACGAAGTTGCGAGGACACTGGCGGGTGAGGGTCGATATTTCCATCTACTGAAAAGTTTTGATTCTCGCTGTCCTGTTTGCCTGACACTTGATTTTTTTATCCACTCAGGTATGGGCACTTGCCATTACAATCACAAGGCATACGATCTCGCGCTGACTTGTTTTGAAGGAGCAGTGAAGATAAGGAAATACCGAGTGTCTCGACTCACAGAAGCGGCAGATCTTGTTGAGCTGTATGGTGAAGAAGTTAATCTCGGACAGGATTTCCTCAATTCAGGCAATGTCCACATGCAAACAGGAAACTTTGCGCAAGCCATGCAATGTTTCATTCAATCTCGGGACTTGAGATGGCGACACGTCGGAAGCGGCACTGTTGAAAAGATATTGCACAAATACGCCACCGAAGTCACAGTTGACGAAGACGAATTACTGGGGCTTGGTGAGTGTCCCAATGTGATGTAATATTTTGTTTTGCTGCCAACCATTTTACCACTTATTGTTGATCACATTCTGGATTCAGCCCATTGCCTCCACAATATCGGAGTCATGTTCGACATTAAAGGAGATTATGAAAGATCTCTGCCTCACTACGAAGAGGCCCTAGCAATCAAGAATGCTATAGCTGGCTTCGACGACTCCACACTGCTTGTGGAACAAGTGAATCCAGAAGAGAATCGAGCGCTTGTTCTCCGATCCTTGCACAAGGACCACGAGTTTCCTCGAATAAACAAAGCTACCTTATCTGCCTCGATGACACGGCAGAGAATTGCAACTGTATACTTGAAGGTATCGTAACACATGTTCTGGTCCTGCATTGTAATCAGTTCCGATTCCTAACCTATTTGTTCTTTGTCTGGTGCAAAATCTCGCAGCAACGGAAGTATGACCTCGCCCTCTTCCAATTTTCCCATGCATTGGCTATCCGTAAGCTCCCTTCCTCGTGTATTGTATATTGACAGCTTGCATTTTGATCGTCTCCTTTCTCAACTGCTGCACGTTTGTTTTCACTCAGAGCGAAATGTTTTAGGGAAAGACAACTTCAGGATTGGGTTGATTTTGACCAGCATGGGGAAAGCCTTGCGTCGCACAGCAAAGCATTCTGACACTGCCATCATGTGTTACAATGAATCGTTGCGAATATCCAAACTTCGCTTTGGGCAGAACCACGCATCTGTAGCTTCGGCTCTGTTCGACATTGGCAGTCTGCATGCTTGCAACGAGAACTTCGGCAAGGCAAAGGATTATTATCAAAGTGCATTGGACGTTTATAAACAGAAGTACTCTCAAGGTACGAATATGTGATTTCACACCTGGCCTCATTCTAGCAGCACTTCATCATGACCCCACTCAACGTTGTTTACGTCCCAACGCAACAGAGTTGAGACAACGCATGTGCTCAGGTCTCGACCGACCTCGCGGTCTTTCAGGTAGTGGAGGGGCCAGCACTGAATTTCTTAGCAATGGGGATGAGATAATTGTTGCCGGGGATGCATCCAAGCCCGAAAAAGAGATCAGAGAGCAATATGCGCGTGTCACGGAAGCTTTGCGCAAAGTCAAACGTCTGGATATACTTCATAGAGGAGAGCACATAAGTTGTGTGGGAGACTCTGATGATGCATGGTTGACCTTCGAAGTCCTCCTGTTTCGCTTTGTGGAGATGTTGTCCACTTACATAGTGGACCCTGCTCAAACGGCTATGAGAAATACCATCGATGGTTCGCGACGGAGGATAGAATCTGCCGCGGCCCATGCGGTCATCAATGCCGCAGATGCGCTTGACTATCAATTCCTGTTGCTTCTGCAGGAGTAAATCACAGTGCTGCATTGCAGGACTGTCATGATAGGTTCAATAACTGGGCTAGCTAGATCACTGTTAGATCATCATCGAAGAGACCCCTGAATTGGAGTAATAAGTATTGCCATGTATGGCAGAATTGTTGTCACATCCAACCAACTCATTAAAAGCACTTTGCACCATGCACGGTGATTAGATTTCCAACTGAGCGATCCCGATCCAAACATAAATGCACATCATCTGAACCTCGCTGTCTTATCTTTCTCATCACATTGCCGACTACAGGGTCCCCCCCGGCGGCGTCGCCAGCATTTTTTCACCCTTTACCCCCATTCTTCAAAACATAGGAGTGTAATCTCCAGTGAAAAGAACCGAAAGCGAGCGCCTCGTGACGGCCAGGATGTTCAAGACCAAATCGATCCCGAAGAGCAGGACAAATGGAGCGATGATGAGCGTTCCAGGGCTCTTTTTGAACACGCCCATGAAACTGCCGTCGTCGGACCCTTCCTCGTTTTCTTTCGTGGTGGTGGCGTCCTTCGATTGCTTCTTCGCGGGAAGAGCCGTTGGGCAAGAGGAGGTGGGTTCCAGGTAGAATCGAGGCGAGGACGACGCAGCCGCGGGAGGCCGACGGTCGCGGCGAACGAGGGCCCTCGGCCCGAGGGAAAAACCGCTGGATCTGGGCAACGAGGAGCACGCGAGGGCGAGGGCGACGGCGAGCGCGACGACGACGCCATTGCTTGTCGCGCTCCGCCGCGGTCTCCGGCGGGGTGATCCCGAACCGCTGGTTGATGTCATGGTTGCCACGACCTCTGTCGCCTGCGACGCCCTCGCTGTTGCCGATACTTTGTCGTCGTGTCGTCGCCGGAGGTCGCGGGATAGGGCGAAGAAGGGGCGGACAAGTTCGGGGGGAGGAGCGCGCGCGCGCTGCGATAAGCGGTGTGCGCTGGTACAAAATCACCGTAGACCGGAACTCGTGAAACAAAATCGTGTTTATGGGGGGATTTAGACAGTTGTTAGCTAATGTAGATAAGGTCTTTTCNAGCGGTGTGCGCTGGTACAAAATCACCGTAGACCGGAACTCGTGGAACAAAATCGTGTTTATGGGGGGATTTAGACAGTTGTTAGCTAATGTAGATGAGGTCTTTTCTACGCTGGAACCAGTACAACTTCAGCCCCAAATCTTTCGCCACACACGATTATGCACGCAAAGAAGCACGTCCGACGCTGCCCCGCCCAGCCGTGTGACGCGCTTGTCCTGCCCTCCTCCTCGAGCGCTCGTTGCTCGATCGATACGCTGTCCCTGGCCTTGAGCGGTCGCTCGCATAGCCGTCCCTGATCTCAAGCGTTGCTCGGTGTAGTCTTCGAGCGCTCGCCACAGCCGCCTCGGCCTCGAGCATCGGGCTCTCAACATAGCCACGCGCTCGTCGTAGCCGACCTCAGCCTCGAGCGCTCCGTGTTCGACAAATCGTTCCATTACACGAGCGCTCATCGCTGGATGCCGATGTCACGCAACTGCACGAAGTTTTGAAAAATCAAAAATTTTGTTTGGCCTGTTATTTGAAAGCGAACAGAGGCAAACATTGCACCCAAAATCGATGGCTTTCTCTTCCAGTCTCGACACTAAAGGCAAGTATTGCGGCATGTGAGGGCTCAATCAACGGGGAAAACAAAGACGAATCGTTTGACTCTTCCTCACCTTCGTCCGTAGCTCCGTTTGGAACATCTCGCCAATCGAAGAGTCATTTGACTCGTCTGCCTTGGAGAGAGGCCTCGAGCACGAAGCGCACGCGTGAGAAGACCTCTATGCTTTGGACGCTCTACTCTAACTGTGAGGCAGCGAATACTTGTCATCCTCCTCCGTCAATCAATCATCTGAAACCCTCAAGAAGCTCGAGCAAGAGTACATCTACAAATCTATTGAGCTAGTTGGTAGAGTTGTCTTAGAATAGAATAGTTTCTTAACCAAGGTAGTCGTCAACAAGCTGCACGCGATGCATTGTGCCATATTGCACTGCTCTCTCTCGGCATGTACCTTGGCCTGGCCAAGTTTATCATTCACCTTCTTCTTTGGTGTCTTCTCTGGACTCGCTGTAGCATTGTACAGCCGCTCGGGCGTCAGACGCTCCACAATGTACACACCCCACGATCGTGTCCGAACGTCGCGCATTCGTGGGACGACGGGATTGCTCCACCAAGGCTCCACGGCGATTTGTAGCGTGACATCCGCGCCCTCACCTCGTCCCCATCCTTCGCCAAAACCCGGAAGGATGACTTCGGATGTTTGAAATGAGCACGAACGGGGGATCGGCGCCTCCTTGGGTGCCGTTCGCAGCCCTCCTCTTTACCATAGCGCCCTTGGCATCTAGCACTGCCTCCGCGCATGCCATGGAATCCACCCCTTCCTCTTCGACCCTCCAGTGGACGGCGGAAAAATTGTCGCCGGATATGTTCCACTTTCGAAGGATGCCTTGGACGGCGCGGACGCGGTCGGGGTGAAACGACAGGCGGCAAAAGGACGAGCTAATTGTTTCGATCCCGAACAGCGCGGCGAGTTTGTCGACGCTGCGCTCCCCCTCCAAATCGTCCAATTGCAACAACGCCATGCTAGTCAGCGGATCCGTCAACTCCGAGCGGAACGTCGCCGGATTGATCGATTCGGGGCGGAGGGAGTCGCCGGAGCACCTCTCCTCGCGGTCCCTCGCGAAGTCGGAAGCCATGCAGAGCCTGTAGTGCGCCTTCGCGAAGCTTTCGACGTCCTCGTTGTCGCGTCGATGCTTCCGGTACTCGTCGTAAGACGCCATCGAAGGAGGTCGCCTGTCGGCAGGTCGCGCGGCCGCCGACAAGTCGAACATCGTCGTCGCCGGAATTTTCTTCGTCGCCGATGCGTCGGGGTCCGCGCACGATCCCAGCCTCCCGTTCGTCGCGCAAGGTTCGACGATCGTGCCATTGATCGCGCGCGCCAACTCCAGCAGCTCCGCGAGGGAGGTCGTCCAATCCTCGGCCTCCCCCGCGAATTCGGCCACGTCGATCCACAGCCGACGCCGCTCGAGCTCTCGCGTGTGAGGCCAGCAGGCAAAAGACGAATCATCTGCGTGCGCGACCGAGCCATCCATCCTCGACGCCAAGGCCATCTTCCCGAAGTTGCCCACGTGGTTGCACTTCTCGCACAGGCTTCGCGCGATCGGATCGCACCCGAACCCTCCGTCCCTCGCGCACGTCGCGAAGCTCCGCGCCTTCGCAGCCAGGATCAGGTCGTAGATCGCCAGCATCCCGGGATCTTTGACGACGACGTCGCTACGCTCGATGAGGTCGTTGAATTGGACGAACTCGCCGGATCGGAGCAAGAGGTCCAACGCTTGTTGTGCCGCCTTGTTGGCCTTGATTCGGGATCCGGTCCACATCCTGTCGGGGTCCTTGTTGAGGCTCGACATGAGGACGAGCGCATGATCGGCCGCAGTGTCGTTGTTCCGACGGAGCAGCGCTCGCTTGGTGTCCAGCACGGCGCGCTGGAGGAGAAGTTGTCCTCGCTGACGTTGTGTTTCCGAAGGACGGTGTCGACCGTCGTCGCGTGTTGGGGATGAAACGTCAATTGGTCGAGCGAGGGACCAGCCGCTTCGTCCACCCCAAAGAGCGTCGCGAGTCTGTGGGAGGAGCGCGCCTTCCAATAATCGTCCAGCTGCAGCACCACGAGATCCACCTTCGGGTCGTTTAAGGTTTCGCGAAAGAGCTCGCCGTCGATTTCGTCGGGATAAATTGAAGTGGAGCATCTATCTTTTTTCTGAATGGTCATGCACAAATTGTACTGGACTTTCTTAGCCCCCGCGACCGTCCGAAGCCGCCGGCGGCGATCGCGATACGCGCCGCGGGACGTCAGCGGGGGCGGACGGCCTCGAGACGATCGCGTTGCGTCCGACAAGTCAAAGATCTCGCTCGCCGGGATCTCGTGGTCGAAGCACGATCCCAACCGGCCGTTCGTCATGCAAGGCTCCACGATCGTGCCGTTTATCGCGCGGGCCAATCGCAGCAGCTCGGCGAGGGACACGCGCCAGCCGGATATCCCCTCCGCGAAGGTGGTCACGTCGCTACCGCCTGCCCTCGGAGACGGTGAGCGGACCTACACCTAGAGGGCCCTAGCCTGAGCCTGACCTCGGACGACTGGGCGGTCTCAAGTCTCAACGCCGACGATGCGGGCGGCGGGGACGGGCACGGCCACGCGGAACGTGG
>JALLPA010000300.1:0-16659 GCA_036939895.1 Thalassiosira exigua
GAATAGCAATTGAACTTTGGAGTTGAATTCATCTTAGACTTATTACTATCAAAAATTGTACGGTATCCAATACAAGATATACATAAATATTTTTTTGTATAAAAGATGTGTAGATAAACTTCCTCAAGTGTACTGACCTAAGGTCTAATTTTGAACCGGTTCATTAATTTAGCATGTTTTTACACCACGGATAATCCAGAACTCTCCATGGCACTGGACCCCACTGCCAGCAATAGTAGCCAGAAAGATATAATTTCCCTGGCAAAAAGAATGAGGATCCAAAACTCCTTCATTACATTCCAAATACGTGGTCTCTATCACCTTCTGAAGGTCCTCAAGAGACGTCAGGAGGCTTGTCCATCGTTTGTCTCTACCAGTTTGCCGCAAGCAGTATCCCGCTTTACCATAATCGCGAAATAGTAATCACCATTATCGTTGTTTGGACAGGTTGTGTCCATAATTTTTCAAAAAATGTCATATTTTACAAAAAGTTGAGAACAATAGATTTAGATACATCCGTTACACCTCAGCAAAATACATATCAAAATACAGTATATTTTCGTATGAAACACGTGTATTTATGAATAACTCCGCAAGACAAAGAATCCATAACAAACATCACACATGACATAAAGCTCTCTCTCTCGGCGTCAATGAGATGTGATTGGTTTGAAACAGAACCATGATCCTGAGCGAAAATCAGCCAAAAGGAGGTTTCGTCAAAAATATTATTTATTGCTAAGATTCAATTTGGTTTATAGAGGGTTTACATAGACATTAATATATTATTTGTTCATTTATTTTATTTTGCGATAAAATACCGTAAAACTATCTCTCTCTTTGAAAGCTAGATAGACTCTTACGGTAGAGCGGAATGCAGCCCCAATTCTAGGTCATTGAAAAAGCCGGTGTGTCCAAATACTGCATCATTTATGTTTTATGGCTTTGCCTCTAACCACTTATTGGTTCTTTTATTTTGCTCTCCACACGGCGACTACGTCAAGGACGAGCGGTTGGGTCAGGGGGAGGTGCTGGGAGTGATGCTCACGCAAAACAGTATCTGCATCTACGAGCAGAAAAATCTTCTGATTGTTTGCCATGGCACTGCTCAACCTTGCCCTCCTTGGTCTCCACACCGGCTGGGACATTGCCGAATGCGTTCCCGTTGGATAAGACGAGGGAACACCTGTGTTTTAGGCCGCAGGGGTGTCGGGGGAAGATGTCAGCCGTGCCTATGGGCTGAGGAGGAGACAGTGGGGCTCCTGTTGAGTTCTTAGCAGTGCTCCCATGACCTTGTCATAAAAAGAGAGCACACCCCATGTATTTGGGTTGAGAGGACACAAGCGGAATGTACATTTCTTGGCGGTGGGGGCAGTGGAGGACAACTCTGGCCAAAGCATTTGGCTACGGGAGGGCTGGGGCGATAATTCAGGGGTTGGGACTGCGGCAGTGCTGACCCCACCCCCCAACTGCCTTGAAATCAAAGAAGGGTGTGTCCCACGTGTCCCAGTGCCAGATGATGAGCAGTACCCGCATTTTCAGGCTATGGGGGAGTCGTAGGACAACATTTGGACAAGGAAATGGGCTCAACAGCTCTCAGCAGCAGCAAATTTAGGGCCATTGGACTACCTTTTGATCATGTTCAAAATAGAGCAAGCAGTTACTTGAAATGGCAAAAATAATGAAACTAATACGTAGTCTAGGTAATTGATGACTTGGCAGACTCCCAATTTTTGGTGTGGCACCGCTATGTCCTGTGAAACCATGGAGTGATTATCATGGTGGAGTGATTTGCTGAATCCCTCATGACCATCAGAGGGCACTTATTGAGTACACGGTCCCCAATCCTCGCTTCTTGACGAAGCCGGCTTGGAAACCAAATGCACCAAGGGATCTAATATTTTCTGCAACTAACTTGCTGAACTAAAAAACTAAGAGCAGTGATATCTTTGTGTTAAGGAGACAGAGATGTCAGCAATTATCGCTTCCCATACTTCGGCAGAGTTGACATCCCACCAACACCAGGATTCATGACATTCAAAGGATCCATATCCATCCATCTACTCTGGGAACTTTGTGGAGCATGATATTCGGGGCCATGGCCATGCTCTGCTGGGAGCTTCCCTCCCTCTTCCTCCACAGAGTGCTTGAAGGCCATCTTCTCCTTATGAGTATCTACGCCCAATGCATATGCTATGTCTTCATGCACCACGTTGCATCCAAAATGAGAGTACCTCATCCGTTTGAGAGGCGACACCGCAGATGGAGCCAGGGCAGGTGCGAGACCTCCGTTCTTAGGTAAAGCATAGTCGACGCTGACTCCTTGTAAGTCTTTGCCTGATGTCACACGAAGAAAATCAATCGATGCAGGTGAGAACCAGACCAGGAATCTTCCAAGACGAATGAAACACTCACCAACACAATAGGTTTTGAAAGCAACGGCAGCAACGAATCGAAATGCGTTCAATGCTGTCATTTCCAATTGCGTTTCAGCTTCCACTACCGACACCAGCTTATTTCCCCCATCTTTCTCATCGACCACCGCTTCATCGTTTCGCTTCTTGACAAATGCGTTCATTCGATCCATGAACCGATCCAAGGTCCCGTCCCCAAATTCCCCCACAGCCACCATGCAGTGATGGTCCCACTCCCTTCCAGGTGCCATGAACTTTTCCGGGATGCACTCTGGGACCCAGCCGTTGAACGCATGCAAGAGCTTGTCGCAGATCGTCGGCGCCCAGGAGAACGGGAGCCCCTCGATTGCAACCTTGACGCTCCACAGGTACCCCATTATGTCGCCCATGCCCAGGACTCGGATCATGTACGTCATGATCCTCCCCGCTTGGTCGATTATGTCCACGGAATCCCGATCCAGGTATTCGCACGAGATTGGCAGGTCGGCGGGGTTGTCCACGCACACCTCCCTCCGAAATGCCAGCGCGGTCTCGATGTCGGGGAAGGACGCCCAGAACATTCGCTTCTTTTGAGGGACAGGAAATGTGTCGTGTACAGTCGCCAAAATCAGGACCTTGCCCTCGGAACGGTTGCAATCCTCCCCGACAGTGTCGGCGTTGTACCGGCTCACATCGCCGGTGTGTTTGCACACTGCATGTGCGTAGTCGGCATCGCTCGCATGAGCCCGTCCATGGACAGACTCGGAAGAGTTGGCCATAATTCGTCGGTACCCTTGCTTGACGTTCTTGGCGATTTTATCCAACTCCCCGACGGGGTCCTCGCCCTTGGCCTCCTTGAAGTCCTCGTCTTCCAGTCCCTTTATGCCCAGGGTGTTGACCACGGTCACCACGTTGTCGCCCCACTTGTTCCGTGACACCTTGCAGTACAGGGCGCGATCGGTCCGCGCCGGCCCTTTGCGGACGTAAACCCCGCCGCTTCCAAACGCTACACCCTATCCATGACAATTGTGCATGAAATTCAATTGCATCAATGTAGCATTTCACTCAACAGCGAATCAGAGCAATCTCAATCTCGACAGTTTGGACAACTCACGGCCGCAGTGGTGGGATTCAAGAATGTGCTCCCCAAGATTGAATGTGATTCCCGATCGGGGAACCAGGATTGGATGGAGGACGCGAGGGTCGAGATGCCGCAGCCGGCGAGGCATACGACGCGACGGCCGTCGTCGATGGGGAAGTGGGCGTCGAGGCGTTTCATGGATATCACGACGGCCGGACGGTCGTCCGGGGTGTCGTTTCGAGGGACGGACCTTTTCCATAGAACAGTGGAGCACGAGGGTGTTAGGAATCATATGCCCCATTCAAAGAGAGAGAGAGAGATCTCTCTTCCGCACTTTCCAATGGATTGGTCGCCAATGGTTCGCAGTGAATTCAAATCAATGCCCATCCAATCAAGCCGCCCTTGCATGCTCTCTGTTGCCCAAGCATTCAAAGATGTGCATCGCACTGGTTCGAGTTCTGTGTTCCCACAACCGCCAGCCTTATCGCCATATTATCTTCTCGCAGGTGTTTGGCTCTGTGCACAGTGCACATGCATCCATGCCATCGACACTCACACAGAACAACAGCATCGCCCACCCCTAGACCAACGGTAAGGACTCACCCCCCCGTCAACCCCGTGTTGCTCCCCTGCGGCACCACGGTGCACCCGGCGTCCACGACCTCCTTCAGGCACCGCACCGCCTCCCGGATCGATCCCGGCTGGACGACGCACAGCGCCGTCCCGCGCCCGAGCCGCGCCCCCTGCAGGAAGTGCGCGTTCCGCCCGGTGACCTCCGCGCCGTCGTGGACGTGCTCGGCTCCCACGATCTTCCCGAGCTTCGACGAGAGGGCGGATTGCGCCTCGGTAAGCTTCGGCGGCGCCTGTGCGTCCGCGGGTCCCTCGGGGGCGTCGCACGAGCAGCACCCCCGCTCGCCCTTCGGGAGCTCGCGATCCCTCGCGATCTCGTTCAAGCGCTCGGAGTGGAAGGATCCGAGGAGGTATCCCCCGAGGAGGGAGGCCCCGGCGAGGGCGGCCGCGGTGGGGAGGCGGATCGAGCGGTGGGCGCCGGACGACGACGACGATGGGCGGGCGGCGTCGACGGACGAGGCGGCGGCGGTCCCCGCGGCGGAGGAGAACGGCGCGGACGAGCGCCTCCCCGACAGAAGAGAGGGCGGGCGGGCGGCCCGGCAGACGCCCGCCGCTGTCGAGCGAGCGAGGATCGATGCCGCCGCGGTCATGCTTTGGCCTTTCGAGGGATTAGGTATGGTGGAAACAGGCGGAGGCGGAGACTTCGGACGAGGGTAGGGCTTGGCAAGCGGACAGGCGGATCCAGTCAAGTGGCCTAACGCGAAAAGATCTTTTGAAAGATACTTTTTTTACGTAGGTATGGTACGATACGAATTAGTATCCCTGACAACGCAGGAGATATCTCTCTAAACAACACTTGACCAGTTTCCCCCTATTTTTACCCATCACCCATCACATTCGTCTCTAGATAAATACCTATTGTAGTTGCTTTTGTTGCTCAGTCATCTAATCGGATCCGCCTCAGCTGCCTCAGCCTCATTGCTCGTTGGCATTGGTCATTGTTGCGATACGCTTCTCATCGTCGCTCGGGAAGCCGTCGCCGTCGTCGTCGCCGTCGCGCCCCCATCGAACCGACGACGATGCCCGGCGGCCGGGACGGCGGCGGCGGAGGGGGCCGATCGCGGCCCCGCGGAGGAGGACCTCCTTCGAACCCCCTCCGCCGCCAGCTCCAGAGCCGGCTCGGCGTCCACCCCGCCGCGCCCGCCGGCTCCTCCCCCCGCCGCCCCCGAGTCCGAACCGACCGGGCCCGCGGCCCGTCGCGCGGCTCCTCCCGCCGCCTCGCGTCGTCGTCGTCCGCGCCGCGCTCCGGACCCCGCGCGTCCCGATGGGCCTTGGCCCTCTCGATCCCCGTAGTGGCGATCCTGTGCGCGTGGCAGCACGCTTTGCTGATGGATCGACTGGAGGGAGGGGGGGAGTACGCCGCGTTCTGGGACGACGAGGTCACAGCGGGGGGGGACGACGGCGGCGACGCGAGGGGCGGGGGAGGAGGAGTGCGGGGGAGCTACTGGGAGGAGGGCGTGCGAGGGGCCGCGGAGGTGGTGTCGTTCGTGATGTACGGGTCGGGGTTGATGACGGAGGAGGAGGAGGACGAGGACGACGACGCGGTCGACTTGGACGACGAAGTCGAAGTTGCAATGGATGAAGGCGACGATGAAATTTCGGTCGAGGCGGAAGAAGAAGAAGAGGAAGAAGAAGAAGATAATTATGACGAAAAGGGTGCAAACGAAGGAGATGGCGACGAAGAAGAAGAAGAGGAAGAGGACAAAGAAGAAGTCGAAGACAGCAAGGCGGCGGCGAAGCCGGAAACCGACGCGAAGGAGAAGGCCCCCGCGAAGCCGCAGGAGAAGAAGGCCAAACCCGGTCCCGGATCCATCGTCCCCTACGACCTGAGCGTGAACCACCTCCGTCGCATCGTCGGCGCCCCCGGCCGTCCTCCCCCCGAGGCCGCGCCGTCCGGCGCGTCGCCCGCGCTCGTCCCCGAGGACTTCCTCCCCGTCGTCGATCCCTCGTACGTCAAGCTCCGATGGCGGCACCGTCCGGCGTCGGGATCGAACGTCCCCGACGCGGCGCGGGTGTCGGCGTACCGGATCGTCGCGCGACGCGCGGGCGGATCCCTCGGGACCGAAGACGACTGGACGTCCCGACCGGTGCTGTGGGACTCGCGCACGGTCCTCCTCGACGACGACGAGGCGCTCCCGCACGAGGTGGCGTGGCCGCGCGATCGGCCCCTCCGCTCCGGGGAGGTCGTGGAGTGGCGCGTCCGGGTGCGGGACGTCCGAGGGCGGGAGCGGGCGTCGGCGCGATCGAAGTTCGCCGTGGGTCCGGACAAGGTCGAAGGATGGGAAGGAGGGTGGATCGTCCACCCCGACGATTGGGCCACCTTCGATGCGAAGCGCGTCGAAGCGACGGACGAGTGCGAACGATGGAAGGAGCGTCGGCCCTTGCCGCGATTCCGGGCGACGCTATCTCGGAAGGCGGTGGAGGAGGCCCTCGGCGGGGAGGCGCTGGCGAGCGCGCTCCTCGTCGCGTCGGGGTTGGGCTCCTTCCGCGCGAGCTTCGACGGCGTGCCGCTGAGCTCGTCCGGTCCGATCGATCCGCCGTTCACGGATTACTCGCGGAGGGTCGCGTACCGAGGCTTCGACGTGACCGACTTCTTGGCGCGGTCGAGCGTCGTCGTCCCTCCCCCTCCTCCGCCCGAAGGCGGGAAGGCGATCGAGGACGGCGCGGCGCACGTGATCGGGATGTCGACGGGGAGGGGGTGGTGGGACCTGAGGCCGCTGAGCGGCATGGCCAAGCCGGAGCTGCTGCCGCGGGGACCGATCGCGGTCGTCGCCCAGCTGTACCTCACGACGGCCGGGGGCGAGGTCCGAGTCGTGCTGCCCACTCGAGGAGGAGGCGAAGGCGACGACGACGGGGGCTCCTGGCGGGTTTCCAGGGGACCCATCGTGGGATCGGACCTGTTCGCGGGCGAGACCGTCGACGTGGGCGTCCTGACGTCGACGGCGGGGTGGGACGCCCCCGCCGGCGGCAGGAGCGGCAAGTGGATCGCGCCCGCGCCGTACCGCGCTCGGGTAACTTGGGAGGAATTCCGACAGGACCTCGCGCTGAAGGCGAAGGCGCTGGATCCGAAGGAGGCGCGGTCCTTCCCGCCCCGGGACCACCTCGCGGCTCCCATCGGGGAGCTGATACCGCCCGAGGTCCCCCCCGTCCTCCCCCTGGAGCGGATCGCGCCGGAAGAAGCGCGGGACTTGGGTTCCGGACGTTGGCTCCTCGACTTCGGCAAGGCCATGTCCGGGGTGTTGCACTTCGAGCGAGGTCTTCCGGCGCCCATCGTCCCGGCGGAGGGAAAGTACCCCCGAGGACACGGGTTCAAGAAGGCGACGAAGCGGGGCGACGCGTTCGTCACCGTGATCTACGGCGAGTCGCTCGAGATGACCACGGGAGATATCAACCGCGTCCTCGTGGCGGGGTTGGGAATGCACGACGGCGGGCCCCGGCACGTGTCGAACGCGGCCGGGGCCCAGGACGGCAAGCCGTGCTTCCCGGAGGACCACGACGGCGTCCTGTCCCAGCGGGACGTCTACCTCCTCCCCTCGTCACGGCGGGGAAAGGCCGACGAGACGACGGCCGACGAGCGGCGCGGCCGCGACGCTGCCATGTTCTCGGCCGTGCGCCAGTCCCACTTCACCACCCACGGCTTTCGCTTCGCGGAGGTGTGCTGCCTGGCCTCTCCGCCCGAGGGCGTCCGTGCCTTGTTGTACCGGACGGCGATACCGGAGTGGGGCTCCTTTTCGAGCTCGAACGTGCGGATCAACGGCGGGTACGAACTCGTCAAGAACGCGCTGGCGAGCAACATGCTGAGCGTCCAGTCGGACTGCCCCCATCGCGAGAAGCTCCCGTACGGAGGCGATCTGGTCGCGGACTCCCCGGCGGCGATGCACATCTACGACATGAGCTCCTTTTACAAGAAGACGATACGGGACTGGCTGGACGCGCAGTGGGACAACGGCGCCTACACAGAAACGTCCGTGTGGCAAGATCTGAACGATTACGCGGGCATCGGGCACGGGGCGGGGGAGACGGTCTGGGCGACGGCCCCGCCGGTCCTGACCGTGAGGCACATGCAGCACTACGGCGACATCGACCTCCTCCGGGAGACCATGCCTGGCCACGGTGAGTCCAGAATCGAAGAGCGGCAACAATCTCTTTCTTGCCAACTCTGATCCACACCCATGGCCTCGTGACTAGCCCGCTGGCTTCAATTCTTGAACGGGCACTTCGCCGAGGGGATGGAGGCGAAGGGGTATGACAGGGACCTCAAGAAGTACAAAGGCGATGGCAGCGGCTTAGGCGACTGGCTTTCGCTGCGGCAGACGGATACGTTCCTCACCCACACGGCGTTCTACATGGCCGCCGCTCGTTGCGTCGCCTACATCGCCGAGAAGCTGGGGGATGGCAAACTGTCGAAGAAGAGCCGGGCCGTGGCGGAACGGGTGCGGGACAGGATCGCGAGCCTGTACATGAAGAATGGCAGGGACGACTTCGATTACCCCAGGGGGGGGTCTTCTGGTACGCCTGGCCCGGAAATGGGCCTCTTTGCAAGGATTGTCCCGGGCGAAAAGCGATGCGCTGTACTGAGAAATTGGTTCAAGCGCAGCGGTTCCATCTGGCCTGGGGATGAGGAGCAGTTGTTCCTTGCACACCTGGATGAATCGCACAAAAAGCAAATGGTTCGCACGGGCGAGCTCGTGAAGGACTCGGATGAATATTGGATGGGCTGGTCTCAATGGCAGGGCTTCAACGAAGGGATATTCGCAATCCGATACGCCCTCAAAACCCTATCGGACAACGGGTTTCACCACGTCGCCCTGAGGAAAGCGGTCGGGTTCGGATTCGGCACGCCCGAATATTGGCTGAGCCACAATGCGACGACCATGTGGGAGACCTGGTGGCGGTCCGAGGATGTGTACTCGCGCAACCACCCGATGCTCGGCGCCATCGCGGAGTGGATGGCGTCGTCCGTCGCCGGCGTGTCCCTCCATCCCGCGACCGTGGGCGGGCGCCACGCGCTGTTCTGGCCGCGTTTTCCCCGGTCGGCGGCGGTCCTCGAGCACGCCGGCGCCGTGCAGGGGAGCCCTGTTGGCGACTATGCCGTCGCTTGGCGGTTTGAGGATCTCCCGGAGGAGAAGGATCGGTATGACTCGGCTTTCGTGAAGGTGCGGATACGCGTATTGATCCCGCCCACGGCCGAGGGCACCGTGCGGCTTGCCGTACCGGTCTCAAAAGAGACAAAAATTACCATCGGTCGAAGCCAGAAATTTCCGGACTTGGCGCTGGCGCGAAAAGAGTCGAACGTAAAATGTATCAAACGGCGCAAGCGACGGCTGGGGTTCCCTTACTCATGGGAGTACTCTCGGGTCAGAGAAAAATGGTACAAGCAGATGAAGAGCAAGTCAATCGGCACACCTTGCGAAAGCTTCCTTTTCAGCGTTCTGCCGCTGACAGACCAGTGGGGTGGCCGCACTGACATGACGAATCATGTCTTACAGAGAAAAGACTTGCAACTTCCGACGGGGTTGTATGACATTGTTTATGAGAACTGGCAGTTAGAGAGAGAGGTAGAAGGAACGGGCCGCCTGGGAAATATACCGGAATATTTCGATCCGAGCTCTGATGCTGGCCCTTATTGCAAGGAAAAAAGCACGTTTGAATGGAACATCGACGATGCTACACACATTATTTGACTGAATGCATGCGAATGCGACACAAAGCATATATATTAGTCACCCAGACTAACCACGACTACAATCTGGACGACTCGGCCCTACAGTGTACCGTGAGTGCTCCAATCGGGCGATACCGGCCTCGCGATTTCGATGCATGACCCAAAGCGTGTAAATTAACTTCGTTTTTCCATCGCCTTGCGGCAATTGGTAAGCCGCGGCTAAGGCAAACTTCTATTATACGATCCACCTCACTTGGATGACGGACGAGACGTGTCTGGAATTAAATATGGCTCCCTTTCCACAAATGACAGTTTGTGTATCAGCCAAGACTGGGTCGCGTGTCTCCGCATCTTAGACTTCCGGAGAGAGGCCTCCGATCTGTGCAAAGAAGGCCTTGAAACAGGAAGACTTTTTGTACCGATCAAACTTGTCCTTTTCAAGCAACCGGAAAATCTCCTGCCAGGCATCATCGAATATATCTTGTGGAATAACGTCCTCGCCTTCAACACTCTGCAGTCTTCCATCAATCTCCCCGATCATTTTATGAGGCAGATTAACCTGCCTGTCGGCATACTCAGCGCAAAAGGTAACGAATATCTGCCTTGCCTGCTCTTTTCTCTTTTGCTCGTCGTCCTCTTTGTTGGCTTTGAATTCTTTCACTGCAACCCAAAAGTCAATGTTTTCACCTGCATGCTCTGCCTCGAGAAACTCTCTGAATGAGACTATGCCCAGAGAATGAGCCAGGATATGCTTTAAACGAGCCATTTCCTTCAACAATCTTATTTCAAACTCGGCAAGAATATTGCTGTGCTGGCCAAACAATTCTGCGTGGATATATGTAACAGAGAACATCGTTTAGCATATGTACTCGGCACCTTCCAGCCCGAGCTTGGCCCAAACACACGGCGCTCCCTTCCCAGGGAACCGCATACCGTTCACGAAACGAAACTTACCATGAAAGCTCTCCTTTCCAATGCTCAGCAAGATCGATCTCTGAGTTGAAGTGACGGTCGCTGTTCTCAAGTGACTTTCGGCATTCAACACGAGGGACATTTCCCCAAAATATTGACCAGGTCCGAGGGACCCAAGACTTTCTGCGGCTGGAGATTCATCGCAAACTTCCTCCGTGCGCGTTTCTTCCCCGGTGCCAGAGCCTGTGTCACCAGTGTCGCATGCTTCTTCTTCAGCCTTTGGAGTGGCGACCGTATCGACTTTTACAGCTCCGTGGACAATGATGTAAAATTTATCGCCGACGTCTCCCTGTCGAAATATCGTATCACCTTCTGGAACCTCCTGGATATCAACGGACGATCCCAAGGATGACAACATTTCTTGCGGAATTCCATCCAAAAATGGGATGCCCAGCGATGAAAGCTTCGATACCATCCGTTGCTTGATGACACTCTTCAGCGAGTCCTCAATTGGGCAAATCTTGAGAAAGTTCTCAAAATCTGTCTTGTGCACTGTGAGAAACAAGCACTTTTCGGTTGTCCGGACGCCACACGTACGATCGATGTTGAACACCAGTGCAGTTTCTCCAAAGTAGTCCCCACTCTTGAGCTCGGCTATTGTAACATCAGGTGTGCCTGCGCCTGCCAACACAGTCCTTTGGGAGTCTTTGGTACTACACATTAGTGATCTCTGCAGAGTAACGGACTTTTCCGATACTGCTGACGATGCTTCGGCCGGCGAAATAGATGAGGTGCTTTCAGATTTGGCAACCACTTGTGCCACGCCACTAAGGACCAAGAACAATTTGTCTGCGTCACTGTCTTCCTCGAACACGGTTTGCCCTGCATCAAATGCCTCATAACGACACATTGCCGCCAAAACGCCAAGCTTGGACTTCGATACTTCTTGAAGGAAGGGTATGGTCAGCAATCTATCATCGATTTGAGATGTGCAAATTTCAACGATGGGCTTCGACAAATCTGGATGTGCTTTGTTGAATTTGTCCAAGGCATCCATGTCCCCAGAAAGAAGTACAATGCCCGAGGGGCCACTGCCTACGGTCATGATGTCTTCCGCAAGCCCTTTCATCTTTTGACTCTTGACAGTCATCCGTCGCTCGACATCTTCCTGCGTCGAGCAAACATTTACTATGTCACCTCTTCGTTTTCGGCACAAGTATCCCTTTGCTTCGATCTTCGTTCCTTCCTGGGGGTAAGATGTGCTGAGATCGACTTCGCCCTCACAAACGACGTAAATCCTGCGAGGGTCGAGCGTGATGCTTTTGCCTGGGTTCGACCGTACCGTTTGAGGAAAGCATCGCGCGAAATCATTGATCGTGTCCGGCGTGAGGTATTGGAAGAACGGGGTTTCTTGGAGGTACTTTATCCTTTTCTCCAACGAGAGGTTACCTCTCTTTCCCAGAAGCGACGATGCTCCTGCTCCCATTATTTTGTCAGCAAGGAACAACGATTTCGCCAGCATCGTCGTCACACGGATCCGAACCTCGACCCGCCTCGACCCACGTCTCGAACAAAATCGTTCATCCACCGTTGCCTGTCGAAACTTCTTCAAAAAAAGGAGTTTTTTTCCTGACCTGGCGTAACTAGAAAAAGCATAAATGTCTACAACTCATGAGTAGGACACTTGACGCGTTTCAGTCACTGCACCTACACGTATTCATCGTTTCAGCATGAGCGGCGGTCGTGCAACAGACAAAATCCGTGTTTGATCTTGTTCAAGTACTTCTTCCAATTTCTCTGAACTTGTTCGATGAGATTGGTTGCATAATTGTCAGCTTGAGTTGCGTCATGTAATTGTAACCCGTGGCTGGAGCCCTATAGATCTTAAATCTAACCCAATCACAGCATAATTACACAACACATTGACGGACCTCAAAATGGTCACTATTCATCGCCCTAAGCAAACTTCGATGCGGCTTGCATTAGCAATGCATCGATGTCTTCATCAGTCTCAGATTCTGATATATCAAAGCCAAGGGAGCTGTTTTTATCATTTCCTTCAGCTGAGCCCCCATTGCGTTCACCACTTTCCTCCCCTAAAGAAGCCACCTTTAATTCCTCCGCCTGAATCTCACGAGCTACGAGCTTGCGCAAATCGTCATTTCTGTCCGCACCAAACTGTTCAAGAACATCAGCGACTTTGTCATTCCGTTGGCTCAGGGCTGATTGAATGAAGTAAGATATGTTTAAGTAAATCAAGGACAAAACACTGCGCACTTCTCTTACCATGATACATGGAGGACAATCCCTCGCGATCCTCCACCGTAACTTTGGCACCAGCTTCCAAGAGGATGCACATACATTCAACGTGGCCAAGGATTGTTGCATAATGAAGTGGAGAGTATCCATTGTATTCATCCAGTTGATTAAGCTCTGCCTTAAGCTTGCGAGAGCCACTGTTCTCGTCAGGGTCTTCTTGGCAGACCCATTTGAGTGCATGCATGTCGTTCAAAATCACAAGTGAGTTGTAAGAAGACCTTATGACCAGATGTTGCCAACCCAGCTGGCTCCGACGTTTGGTCATCTCTTCAGTTGAAGATTTTGTCAAGGCTCGTATGACGCCAGGCCTGAAAGCTTCGACCCAAGCGTCTCGGTGCTCCGGCTTGGAACAAACAAAGAACATGGGTTCTCGATTCCCCTCGCTCAGCGTCACAGAAAAGGCTGTTGGTGCATAGACTGAACTGGCGATTTCTTCACTTGTGGCATCATCCCCATGGCATATGTTTAGACTATCCACCCGTGACACACTTGAAAATAGTGCGGCATGCTCCACCTTTGTTGTTTTCTTCTTCTGAAACCCACCGAAGAAGTTTTTCAGGCGATTACTACCATCTGAAGCATCCCGCTCACTACTGGACTCATCCAAACCTAATGGTTTGACATTTGGCGATGGAGAGCCAGTATTTAGTTGGGCAAAAAATCCCTGGAACGCTTTGTGCAATGCTTCCCGGTCCAACTTTTCCGTTTGTGTCATTGATATAATGCCTCTTTGTATGAGTTCGTCTAGAACACTTTCCCCCATGGGTATGCCCATGTCGGTGAGAAGCCTTTGGAGCTCCCATTTTTCTATCTCTATCGCATGAAGTAAAGAGCATGAGCCTCATACTCGCTCACAGCAGTTAAGGTACATGAAAAAGAGACTTTGGCTTACCCCCAGTATCATCCTTGTCCATTTCCTTGAACTTGTTCTGCAAGTAATCCAGAAAGCTCTTTTCGGTCAAAAACTCCCTGTCACTCAAAGCCAAGAACAAGTTAAATGCGTCTTCCAGCACCACATCTGCCAGCAGGAAGCCATGCGAGAAGATCATCAGCTCTCGTTCATTGTGCAGGTCTGGATCAAGTAAGAATACCGAGCCACGTTTGAGAAGAACTGATTTGGGATCATGGACATATGGGAAGAATATAAAGTCAATTGCGTTCTTCGTCATTTTGACTGGGTCGACGATTTGCTGCTTGGGCTCGGTCTTGAGATGTAGGATAAAAACACGTGCACCATGAGAGATAATTGGGCGCTGCAACCTTACGGCAAGGTCAAAGGCAACAAAGGAATGACGCTCACCAATAATTTCGTGAGCATCCCCGCAGAGCCTTTGATAGACGACGTCAACGACGACGACAATCCGCTACTAACAGAGGTGTCGGAACTGGTACCTTGATTCCAGCTTTGAAAAGTTTTCCTTGACCTGACACTGGACCGTAAGTTCCCACGAGGGACACCCGCCCCTCCCTTTGAAGCTTTTGACATTGGGTCTTCCAACTTCAAGAACCTGACAAGGGCTTCCATCTCGTTGGCTTCCCATTTCGCAGGGAAGTAGTACTTATCAAACACCTCCGTTCTGAAACGAATATTGAAAGTGCGCCGATGATATGTATTTATGAGTACGATGTTTTCTTTTCAATACACTTGAACTTGATCATGAAGCACATGAAAAAATAGCTTACCTGAGCAACCTACGATTCCATTTCCTCAAATGTGTCAGCTCTTGCTCGTTCAATCTAGAAAAGGAGACCATCAGAGAATTGGTGGAGCTGCGACCCATGTCTAAAGAATGCCTTCGTCTAATTGTTGTTTGGTTGCTGTTTTGCAAACCTTCAACTTGACTGTCCTCGCCGTCGTCGTAAATGTCCAAGCTGGCCGCGCAGCTCTCGATGGTGCAAAGCGATGAGGCAAACTTCCTTCGATCAGCGGAGGCGCGCGGCCGCAACAAGTTACGAGGCCCAACAATGAGAGTAGGTTTCTCGGGCAGTGACGAAGCCGTTTCGCCCCCATTGGGGGAGCCGCAGGTCTCGTCATGATCTCCTGGATGCACGTTATTACTCGACATTCTCATCATCATCTTGTCTCCTTGAAATGAGCTGCGATCGCGTCTACATGCCCACAGCGCCAGCAGTCCATCCGATCCGTGGCGAGTGGCGAGACGCTCTAGATGAAGGTGAACGTCCTCCACCGACACAGCCCTGACCCTGCCTGCACCTCTCTAGAATGGCTTCAACTGGCTTCAACCAGCCAATAAGTGCGATTTCGACTCCTTGCCCCTTGATCTGAGTTACTTATGATGCTAGACTAGGAAACCTCCAAGCAAGCGCCACCTAGCAGCGCCCTACACTCCCGGGCCATGACCTCAGGAGCCAAGAAGACGCTCGGCTGGTTCGAGTCGTTCGATAGAGCAGTGCAGTGGCGTCGAACGACAGGGCCGGCGGCCGGCGGCCGGCGGCTCGGGGGCGGCGGGCGGGGGGGGTGGGGCTTGGATTTTGGCTCGCTTGGCGCTTTTTTTTGTGCTGGCTTTTGCAATATTTTTTGCAAACTTTTTTTGTTTTGGTCGCCCTCTTGATAGGGCTTGTTCAAAGCGGGCATCACAGCGACTATTAACAGAAAATACCTACAGGAATACACAGGCATGAATAGTAATAATTTCATTCAATAAATCGGAATTATTTATCAAATGACACTAAAATGTACGAAAAATGTCGTTTTTGTTTCAAACAGAAAGATCTTGTCAACGAAAGCAAAGTTTATAACCGATGTGCCCATTAAAATAAAAACTCTACTCAGACAAAAAATGTATCGTGTTCGCGATCTCTCGCGATCTCTCGCGATGCGATGGCGCCTGTTGAGAACTGGTTCGAAATGAAAATCAATACCTAGAACAACAGAGTCAGAACATGATTCTTTCATCGGATGTATCAGCACTCGTGCGGATGTAGTTTCCCCTAAATATAATTTTTCAATGGAACCTTAGATACTCACAGTAGGCAGGATCAAGGTCGGGACTTACATAGGTAGCTATTTCAACTCACGCTTTTAGCTACACACCCTCGATGGATATATCTAAATTTTGCCCAGCTATCGTATTAGAGTGTGGATATAGTAGTCTGGCTGGGTGATATAAGATGGAAGTCTCTTGAGAGACAACGTAAGTAGATACAGGCTTTTTAACAAACTACGATATCGCAGAAGATAACTAACCCTTACTAACGACCGAATTGAAGTTGCGATTTAAACTACTTACCACTTTCTTTCCGGTAGGTAGAACAACTTAGGAATAGTACAAAATCGCCACAGAGCGCGTTGGGCCTAGCACTATGTTAAAACCATCCCGAAGCCATGACTGGGTCAATTAGGTAGATTCACAATTCGAATCTACGCAAAGTTTGCATTTTCTAGGTTGTCTTGGTTATTTTTACTCACCACTTTTGGTTAGCTCTGGCTTCACGGTCGCATAAGTATTGAAGATGTACGAAGCACATAAAGACCTATTTTGCGAAGCCCTCTTATCGAACTATTCCTACGTAGATGATTATTTTACACCTTGAAGAGTTATCGGTACCAGATCGATAATAGGTGAAATAGAGGTGAAAACTTCTGTGAAAACAGGCACTTATGTTGTAATCCCACGTATGTAGACGAAATCTATCGA
>JALLPA010000301.1:0-16661 GCA_036939895.1 Thalassiosira exigua
GTCCCGCCAAGATTATTAATCGCTGATACATCATTACCTTACATCTCATAAAGCGATAATTTCATTAAATCCCTAATCTAAGAAATATCATTACAAATTCGCTTTAATATTTGATTTCAACATTTTAGCGATTGACACATGACAATGCGATGAGTGCCGAGTGCATGCCGAGAGATGCCGAGTCTCCATCATCATGACCTGTCGCCCCTGCGACCTGCCGCCGAAAACGCTGCTATCGTATCCTGGCCGAAGCGTCGGAAAATCACACCCTATCTCCCCCACGAGATAATCCTGCATGTTCGCCACCTTGAACTTCTTACAACACGACATCTTTCCTGCCACCCCCGGTCAAAATGGCGGACGAGTCACCGCCGCCGCGGTCGCTCCCCACTTCGCCCATGTCCCACAGAACGCGGTCGCCTCTATCAGCCGGCATAATGTCCGCCCCGAGCAAAGACGACTCCAAGGGCATGAGCGGGTTGCTCGACGAGCGCATGGCGGAAGGCGGGGGGGCGCTGTGCAACGACGAGAACGGCCTCTGCCTGGGATCGCGGGGGAACATCGACGCGAGCAAGAGCGGAGTCTACACGGCCATCGCAAAGCTGGCGGCTCAATTGGACAGCACGGTGGACGGCTCAGGCTCAGGGGGCAGCCAGCAGGAAGTGCCGCTAGTCACAATCCAGACGGAAAATGCTGCGCTTTTGGTGAAAGAGTACGAAGGGCGAACAGTCGTCTTCCGTTGCCCAGCAGAAGCAGAAAGTAGTCAATCTACCGGGGGAGAAGCGGACGCCAGCGAAGGACCAGGGGCCAGCGATGACATAACAAAAACGAGCTGATAGATTAATTTCATCTGTGCCAGAGAAAGCTAGCAGGGTCACAGGGGTCTCGCTCCAAGTTGAAAATAAAGATGAACGCGCTTACCAAACTATGGAAACCAAGAAACCGCAAGGGCTCTGGAAAAGGTACTAATTATTTGTCGATGTCTTTATATGGGTTAATCAAAAACTAGCTGTGCCAAATTATACCGAATATAGATACCAATTGTGCAACAAAACATCTGGAAAGCTAATAGAACAATGCAGAGTTTCTGCTCAGTCATGGGCCCCAATACTTGCAAGGTCAAGTTTATTAGAGTCATATTTGCCAGATCCTTCTTCCCCCATCTTATTCTTGAGGGCTCCATCGTTCCAGTTTGGGCATTGAATTTCGGCAGTCTATGTTTTGGGCATGGGATCAATTTGAACAATTGTGGAGTCGACCAAAGAAAGTTGATAACCTGCGGTATGAAGAATAGCAACAGCGTTTTGCTGAAGTGCCCCAATATGCCCACAACTGCAAAGGTCATGCCCGCGAAGTAACAATATGTATCGCCAACAAAAACTGTTGCAGGATACCAATTGTGCCTTAATAATGCCAACGAAACACCCAAGAAGGAGAGCATGATCATCGCAGAAAATACGTGATTCTCACGAGACAAACTGCCAGCTTGTATTTCAACAAGGTTGTGATACAACACTGCACAACCAATGACATATGCTTGTCCCACTTCCAATCCATTGATGCCAGCATAAATATTGATGGCATTGGTACAGAATACCGCAAGCAGGCCCATGTAAACCAGATAGAAGAGGCCCAAATTCACAATGGAACCATCGGCATTTTCATCCACTACAACCAAATGACACAATAATGCCCCAAGAAAGGTCAATTTTCCATCACTCATCAGAAGTTGCCGTAATGGAATCGGAACTACCACTGATCTACTTCCCTCGTAGCAACAGAGCAATGGCAAGGATGCCACCGAGGGTAGGAACAATTTGTATCTCCACGGCCATTCCAAAACATCGTCGGTAAAACCAAGGAAAAGCATGAAACATATGGAGAGTAATGCTGAATTAAGATCCAACAGCTGAAAGGTGATTGCAGTTATGTGTGAAAATGATATGCAGCAACTATGGTAATCAAAGAAAAAACGAATGTAAACGGCCTCACCTTGCTTGGATGGTTCGTGGCAAACCCAACCAAACAAAAGATGAGGCATATTAAGAAGATGCCCCCCGGCACAATTCCAAGTGCTTCGGGTCTGAAATTCATGATTCATGGATGAACATGATCTGCTTCGGATGTCAAATGCAAGACACGAACACCACAGGAACTCACATGTCGTATTCTTCTCTAAGTGTGCCCTTCTTTCCCAAATCCTTCCCGGATATGCCCCTCTTGAGCATGTAATATTTGATGCTCGGGATCAGCCGATGGGTGCCCCAGTGGCCCAGCGCCCCCAGGGCGCAAAACAACGCCAGTTGCGCTCCCACAGACGACGCCGTCGAGGTCGCGGAGCCCCCCTCCGTCGCGTCGCCCGCACCGTCGGTCAGCCTCCCGAAATCATCGGCTAAGAGCTGTAAAAGGATTCGTAGCGGTGGGAGCAACGAGATAGTGGACAGTCCGAGCAGGGGAAGGGCTTTCATTGATGTAAAGGAAAGGAGGGTCATGCGGACGAGGCGGGCGGGAATGACATGCAAATACAATGGCAATGGCGAATGCCAGTGGCGATGGCCAAAGCAGCGGCGAATGGCAATGCCTTCCACAATGGTAATGGTAACGGCTCATTTTCGCTAAACGTAATTTGAGGCGAATCATGGTCATATTATCCGAGGATAGATATCGTACATTTGTCACTGACATAATAAGATTCGTTCATGCTTCTATTCATATCTTATCGCCAATGAATTTATTTTCGCGATAACAACTTTATGAAAAACTTAAGTAGCTCTCTCATCGCATGCTCCGGGTTGGTCTAGGTTGGTTTCCACCTGGTTCCTCCTCCGACGCTCCGTGCAAATGAAATCCATTCACGTCCTATTCGCGCCACTGGTGCTGAGCGTGGCTCGCGGCCTCACCCTGCCGCTCATGCGCCCCGGGTTGGCCGCGCCCGCGTCGCCGTCGTCGCGCCGCCTCGTCCTCTCCACGCTCTCCGCCGCGGCGCTCGCGTCCCTGGCGCCCCGAACGGCCATCGCCTCCGAAGCTTCCAAGCCGCGGAAAATCCAGCGATATCCGTCTATCCGCTTCATCGCCGCCCTGGGCGACCCGACGGCGTCGAGCGGCAAAGGAGCGGAGACGTGGGGCCTCTGGCGGGACGACCCCGGCCCGCGGGGGGTGTACCTCCGAGAGTACGACCGTCGCCTGGGATCGAACGACAACGTCGCCCCCGCGGGGTGGAAGTTCGACCCGTCTGACTGGTGGGTGGAGGAGCACGGGCTGATCATGTCGACGCCGAAGCCGCTGCCGCGGAAGAGCTTGGACAAGGTCACGAGGGAGGTCGTGCCGGAGAAGAAGTACGTCGTGACGGGGGATCGGGCCGTGACGACCGTCCTGACCGTGCGGGAGGACGGGGGATGGGAGCTAGAGAAGGGAACGCTGTACGACGTGACGCACTTGCCGTGTCGGAGCGCGGCGTACCGGGGCGAGGCCTGCGCGCCGAAGAATGCAAACCTGCGAGACTTCCCTGTGAAGCCCGGGGCGGAGATGCCTAAGATCGATGGGTGCGAAAAGCAGGATTATGCGGTGTTGTTCGTTTTGGGGGAGGTGGCGTAACGTTCATTGGATGTGATGCAAAGCGCAAGGCACAGCTTTCTCATGCGCCGACTCTACATTGCCAAAAGTTTTGTAATCAGCATCAGTTGTGTACACAATTCAGTTACAGCCACCCACTTGCACAGAGTAGGATGTACCGGTGGGCTAGGTCTGAGCAGAGTGCCGAAGTTTAGGTCCAGAGTTTAATGCTTCCGTACGTATGAGTGCTCTGGCCCGAGTCGTCAAAAGAGGACGAGAAGCGGATCGGAGAGGCTGGAGTTTGTGAGCCAGACACAGTGTCCCGTAGCCATGTTCGTCTTCCGTTCTTCGACGCCCCCAACAAATCGCTAACAGAAGTCGTCCTCGTCCTCTGCATTCTCGTAGAGCTCTACCAGCTCGGCCATCCCCTCCTTTCGCTTCGTCCAATACAGTCCGTGACAAGCCGCCACCTCCGGAAACTCCGCCGCGAACACCTCGTCGTCGTCCACCTTGGCCACCCAGCATCCGTCCCCCCTCCTCGCCACCGTCTCCAGCACGAACGTTATGACATCGGCGTCGACGCCGTCGTACCTCGCCGACCGCCGCGCCTTGGCGTCATACGCCTGCACCAATCGCTCCCGCTGCACCCCACCGTGCATGTTCAGCAGCAGCAAGATCAAATCCCGCAATTCCCGCACCGCGCGCTTGCTCGCCCCTCCTGCCGAGCCGAGGAACGTCGCCAGGCTCGACTTCAGCGCGAAGTTTCCCCGCACGAGCACGGCGCACGACGACAGCGCCAGCGTCAGGACCTCGTCCGAGACCTGGTCGGGATTGAATCGCGACCTCAGCGCGCGGTAAGGGATCATGGCGCCGCGACCGCGTTGGAGAAGGACGACGATCTTGGCCGCGAGCTGCGAGGCGGCTCCCTCGGTCTCGCCGACCGCGGGCGCGGCGGACGACGGGACCTCCTCCGCGTCCAAGTCGAGGTCCATGTCCACATCGTTGTCGGCCGCGCCCTCGCTTATCGCACCGCCGGCCGCGGAGGGAGTCCAGTCGGACAGGTCCTCGACGTAGTCCTCCCCCGACGCCCTCACCGACGCCAGCGTGTCGAGGTAGTTCAAGCTCTTGACGTACCCCCCGTCCCCGTCCGCCGCGCCCCCGGGACTTTTCGCCAACCTCAGAACGTTGGACTTGTCGGGACACTTGATCATGGCCATGTATTCCTTCCGCTCCTCGCTCCAAGTCCCCGAGGCGCCGTGGACGTCCAATTCGACCCACTCCTCGCTCTCCTCGCTTGCGCGCTTATGTGCGTAGGAATTACGCCGGGATCGGGCCGATCGCTCGGCCTCGCGGCGCTGGAACAGGATGGGACGGTTTCTTCCCGCATTGGACCTCGGCGCGTCCTCGTCGTCGTTCGCAGCCGCGGCGGGGTCCTCGTCCTCCTCGTCGCGGAGGTGCTCGAACGTCGGCCGCATCTGGAGGACGCTTTTCCGCAGCGGGACGAGGTTCATCCTCGTCCCGTCCTTGTTCATTTTCGCCAGCGCCATGTGCGTCACGGGCGTCACGGCCGTGGAAGCGTGCGTTCGAGACGAGAGGCACATCTTGTCCGTCAGCGGGCGGTCGGCCCCCCGCGCCGCGGCCGGGACGGGATAGTCCAGCTCGAGCATGTCGTGGCGAGGTCGGTACCGCGCCTCGGTGGGGGTGTCGTCGTGGGAGGGCGGCTCGTGACGCCCTTTCCTGCCGCCTTGCCTAGATGAAGACGAGGTTGAGGCCGCGGGCTGGATGGGGAACTGGAGCAGTCGGAGCGTCTCGGACAGGGCGGGGGAGAGGTACACGTCGATGGTCCGGACGATCGGATCGTCGTCGTCGTCTTCAAAGGCGGCGGCGGAGTCTGCGAGAGCGCCGGCGTCGGACGACGGCTCGTGCTTGACGTGGACGCTGCTCGCGACGGCATCGGGGCGTATCGACATGGTCCACAGCAGTGGTAGGCAGGCAACGACGACGGCGGCCGCGCTGCGGCAACGGCGGTGAGGGGGTGAGGGGTAGGGATTAGCTATTAGTGGGCAAGTGGGCGCGCCAACGAAATCTTGTTTCCTTCGTCGGCGGCTGGTCGTGGCTCCCGCCAATAATTTCGACCAATTTAGACCAATTTAGTCCGATTTAGACCGCCCACGCGCCAAAAGAGCCCTCTCTAGGCATCTCTAGTATAGATTTTGACGTAGGAATACGTATAGTGCCGACCAAATGAGGTGGGAAAAAGTGTTGGCAGAGCCCGCTTAATCTGGCGAAATAGCCCACTTTCGGCTACTCCCTACCACCCGCCCCTCCTCTCGCTCCGCTCTCCGCTCGCCGCCCGTCCTGCCTCCGGAGAATGAAGCGCCGGACGTCCTCCCCGCCCCGCCTGGCGCGGCTGCTCTTGGCGTCCGCCGCGTCTTGGACGGCGGCGGCTTCGGTGGGTACGTCGGCGCCCGAGCCCGACGCGCGCGACGGCGGCGACCTCGCCCCCCCCCTCCATCGCCCTCGCCCCCGCCCCCGCCCCCGTCCCGGCCCCTACGACCCCGACGACTTCGACGACGGCGCGACGTCGGACCCGTCCGACCTGATCCACCTCCCGCTGATCTCTCGATCGTCCGTCCTCCGGGAGCGGGGCTTACATCGCCTCCTGGAGGAGGAGCGGGAGGAGGACGCGCGGGATACATTCGCTCGGTGGGCGGGGGGATGGGGATCGCCGGGGTCGGGGTCGGGGCCGGAGTCGGGGTTCGAATCGACGCCGGGATCCAGAGGGGGGGACGAGAGCGGGGAGGAGGAGAGACGGAGAAGGTTTCTCCAGGAGTTCTCGGGGGAGGGGACGCACTTCGTCGATGCGTACGTGGGCAGTCCGGCGCAGAAGCGGACGCTGGCCGTGAGCAGCGGGGCGGACTTCACTGCGTTCCCGTGCGAGGTGAGATAGGATTGCGTTGCTTTTCGGTCCGGTGGTCTGGAGGGGACGTTCGTTTGCGAACTTCTGCCGGGGGAAATGTCGATCGTCGTGATTGGATTGTCTCAGGCTGAGTTTGGAAGCGTGGGCTGTCGGCTTTATGAAGGTTGTGTTCAATGATTACGTCGACAGGTACTCGGAAATTGATCGGGATATGAATGAGCGGCTTCCATTCTTCTTGCATGGCGAAAGCTGCGATGTTCGTTGCGCATGGATTCTATGTCCCCTTGGTGGTGGATGGAATGCGGGCCTCTGTGCTATATGGAAATGATGGCATCGAGAGCGCTTTGCCCTGTTCTAATGGTGGGTTGGAAAGTGAGATGGACAGTGGAAGCTTGCTGGAACAAACCTACAGAGGGCTTTCGTTGCTGCAGCTTCAGCTTCTAGACCTGGGTTCACATAACGTCCACATGATATTGCCACCTTCGTGGTCGCTCATCTCGTTTCTCCGTGGTCCTCACTACCGTTCGCCACAATACATGCATGCACCATGACAGGGATGCACCTCGTGCGGGCCCATCATATCGCCCTACCGCCAGTCCTTCTCCACCACCTTTCTCTCCATGCCCTGCGGCCGCTGCGTCGGCGGCCAGCGAGAGGACGTCTGCGACGCAGACCGGGAGCGGTGCGTCGCCCGCGGCTACAACCTCGTCGACAAGTCGGCGTGGACGGCCTACGAGGCCCGCGATTACTTCTACATGGGCGGGGCCGAGGAGGAGATCGAGAAGATGAAACTGAGGGACGTCGCGGGATCGGACGTGCCCAAGGAGCACGGATTCCCCCTTGTGTTCGCGTGCCAGACGGAGGCAACGGGATGGTACGCCTCCCAGGTCCAAGGTAAGTGCTTTCGCAGTAGTTCTCGTCTTCCGGAAATCCAAATTGATCATTGCTTTGCAACGCAAGACGGAATCGTGGGCTTCAGCAAGGCCCGCACGTCGTTCGTGAACCAGATGGTATTCCAGGACCGGCTTGAGCACCCCCGGTTCTGCATGTGCTTCGAGCAGAAGATCCTGATGGGGGACGACCACCGCTCGGCGGGGGTGGTGACGCTGGGCGGGTACAATCCGCACATCCTCGATGCCCCGCTCGTTTTCGTCCAGAACGTGGAGGAGTCGGAGGCGGGGGGCACGCGATACAAGGTTCGCGTGCGCAACATCTATCTCCGGAAGGGGGGCGGCCAGTCCATCGTGCCCGACCGCGTGTCCATGTCAGTGGTGAAACTCCAGTTTGACGAGGAGAAATTCAACGCCAAGAACGGGGGAACCACCCTCGACTCGGGAGTGCCGCTCGTCATTTTTGACGAGAGCGTCCAGCAATCGTTTCTGAGCGAGTGGAAGAAGATGGTGGGGAGCGAGTTCACGTTTGGAAAGATGCTCATCACGGAGAACGACGTCAAGGCGCTTCCCACGCTGATCATCCAGATCATGGTACGGCGTGTCTGGCTACCGATTGTCGAAGATTACTATGGTTCAACTCATCTTGCCCTGATTTTCGTTTCAACTTTGCTTCTTCCCAGGCGCACGGTGGCGTTGATAAGGTGCGCATTTGCATTTTCTCTCTCAAGTCTTCGTTCGGTCCCTTCCAATTCAACTAATCTCGCCTCTGCAATGATCCCCTGCATTGAAGTCCTTCAACCCCCGCACCGTCCCCAACATGGCTGGTGACCGCGATCCCCGGAACCCCTTCGATGCCCTCCTGGCCATCCCCGCCACACACTACATGGAGTACAATCCGAGCACGGGCACCTACCGCGCCAAGATTTCGCTCGACAGCAAGATTGGGTCTTTTCTAGGCATCAACGCCATGCAGGGGCATGCGTTCTTCTACGATTTGGAGCTGGACCGGATCGGGTTCGCGGAGAGCTACAATTGCCGGCCAAAACTGAGCCCGGGGGGATTGGTAGACGGTGCGTGTTCACTTGGTTTCTTACTATATGGTGTGGCTCTTTTTACTCTGTCGACCCTTGTGCGTCGACTTCCTACTCTCTGTTGTGCTCGTCTTGACGCGTCGTCATGAGTTCTCTTTTTTGGCTCAGACCTCCAATAACATCGTTTGTTCTTATGATACTGTTGTCTTTTCTCCTTACCCTAATCTTCTTACCTGTAATTGCTGTCTTTGCCCCCATCATTGCCTTTTCTCCCGTAGATGACATGTTCGATTTGCCAACGGTTCAAATGGAGGCCGAAACGTTGGGAGGGCCAGACGGGCCCTACAATCCCGACAGCGAGGGCATTCTACCAGATGGGCCTGCCATAAACCCGCCCCAAACAGTGGGCAACACAATCATGGATGCGGAGGAGGATCTGGGGGGATGCGTCACGGCGACTTGTATTTCGTTCGTGACCGTGGGCTACTGTTTAGTTGTGATATCATTAGTCGTCGCCTGGAGGAGGTATCGGCCACGAGATCGCTCGAAACAGTTTGATCGAGAGATTGGGGACGACGACTTCGTCAGCGGCCCTGGCATTGACGACGAGTCGGAGGTGCTGAATCCGGTTTTTGAACAGCACGTGCGAAATTCGTTCAACAGCAGCGCCAGCGGCAGGGGAGGCATGATGGCGTAATGGACTCCTAAGGGATTCTATTACTTTGCCCCCGGGGTTATCACTACTTGTCGGAGTATCACTTTGTCGTGGCACTACTTGCCTCAATGAGCGGAGTCAGCATCTATCTATCATTACACGGAGGAAGTATCACCCACAGGATCGGTCGAAACAGTTTGATCGAGAGATCTTTGACGACGACGAGCCGGAGGTGCTTAACCCCGTTTTCGAACAGCACGTGCGGAATTCCTTTGCAAGTAGCAGTCGGGAGGGGGGCACGATGGCGTAACGTCACTACTTGTCAGATTATCATACCTCTTGTCGCGGCAAAACTGGCTTCTACGAGCTTAACCACTGCGGTAGGTGTCGCAGTGAGAACTGCCTTCGCGCTGAGAAACATATCCCGTCGTCTCGACAACGCGGTTACAAGCTCGTTGCACTTCTTTGTCTTTCCTAAGTAGCGTCTGCCTCTTTCCTGGCATCTTTCTCCTTGTCTGTGGCTGTCTTTTTTTAGTTGGCCCGCAGCGCCCACGTGAAATCAACAAGGAGAGGTACAACACCAGCTTTAGGACTCGTGTGATGTGTCACCAGTGTGGCAATTTTATGGAAAGGACGTCCGTGGATCGGTGTTTTGCCGTGACATTAGCGGCAGCACGAACATCATTATTAAATCCTCTACCAGCCGAGGGACTAAACAAAGATGGAGACACGGCTGGAAAGCGAAGATAATTCAAAGGAGACTATTCGTCGACGTTAGTCGCTGTAAGTGCCTCTCCCTCGCTTTGCGCGTTTGGTTCGGCCACTCTATCCTCTTCGATCTCTTTGAGCCTTCGCATTTTCCCCTCCAGCCTCTCCCTACACCGTTTGGAGGACTCAAACCGTTCGAGCAAATCCTCAACGTCCAAATTGGAGCCTAGCAAATCACGATACTTCTTCCCCCTTTCCACCTCCTTTTTGAGATCTTCAAGCTTCCTCCTCTTTTCCTCAAGCGACTCGGTTAGAACCGCGGCTTCTTTGTCCATTTCCGCGAAAATGTTAACCTCGTCGGCGAGTCTGTGAGATGATGAATCAGTACCATCAAATGTAATGAACTCAAACGAGATCAGCCCAAGTCTTGCCTCACCTTTGTGCAAGCCGTTTCTGCTTCAAATCATTCTCTCTCGAGAAAATCTTGAATTTCACCATCTGGACAAAAAGTGAGTCAACTGACCTTGTCAGAACATGCTATTGTTTGAACCTGACTTACCTTCGCCTGGAATGCAAGGTCTCTCTTCGCCAGATCCTCCTCCTTTAGTCTCAACTCTTCGCACCGCTTCGCGTGGTCCTCTTTTTCGGCGTCAAAACGCTCCTTTATGTCGAAGAGCTGCCGCCTTTTGTCGAGCATCCGCGTTGCATCGCATGCATGCTCCACCCAGCTATTCTCGGAGCTACTTGGTTTCTCGGCCATCTGTCTTCTACCTTTATCCTGGTGCCTTCACATCCAGGACACCCACCAAGCCCAACGTGGTCCGATCCACCTTTCTCAGGGCAGGCTCAGGACTCCCTGGGCCTCTGAAAAAATGAAAAATTTGAAATTTCTTGCAAATTATTGGAAGGCACTTTCAGCGTACCACCGCCCGTCGCGCTGAGCCGTTTGAGCTACCGAGACTTCGTCTATGCGCGAAGCATCTCGATTATGGACTATTCGCACACCTACGTGGTCAAAACCAAAGATCGTGAAGGTCGTGGGGATTCGACAACGAAGGAGGCTCTCTTTCAATGCGGCGACAACTGTCACTCGGGCGAAATTGAACTTCGGCTGCAACATGCGTTCGGCGATGCCACAGTAAAGGACATTCCTGCCCTCGTGCCCATCGTTCAGCGGCAACAGAATGATTTGTCGTACCTTTGCGATGCTTCGGATTTGCCACCATCGAGCAGTTTTCGCTCACCGATGACGGCGATGAAAAAGGCCCGCGACTTCATCGTAGGCGAAGTAACATCTGGCAGCATCACTTCCCAATTGAGAAAACTTCGATGGATAGACGACGTAGATAGCCAAAGCTACTTCGAATTGATTGGAGACGTGTCATCCCTTTTCGTTGATGTTTTGTTCATTGCAAGTCGCGTATATTCAAAGGGTCTTGTGTTCGTCATGATCTACTTCGAGGGCGTGATTTATTTCATACTCGAGGACGCTACTTCATCGGAGAACCCCCTTCTCGACATACAATTCCCAGATGTCAGTTCCAGCGGACGGGGGTCGACGCTAGCAATCTACGACGGAAAAGGCCAGAATGCCCCTTGGATGAAGCTATCAGTGTGGCAGTCAAATTTGGTCGAGAGAAAGGCCAAAAGAATCGCTCTTGTCGAGCCACCAACAAAGGACTTGTCAAGTGACTGCTACGTCCAGAGTTACTGCATCCTCAAATCGGAAGGGGAAGCTGACAAGAGGGATGTCATGTTCAGGTTCGGGAGCTGGTGCTACTCAGGGTCAGTGGAGCTTCCACCGAAAATTTCGCTGGAGGACATTCCATACGTCATTCCAGCTCTGAGGGTTCAGCAGTCAGATCTTGAGTTCGTGAGTGATGTGACATCTCTTCCCTCATCAAATGCTTTTGCGTCAGCAATGGAATATGCTGCGAAAATTCAGCCAAGTATGGAATGTTTGGCCATGGAATCAGAGGGATACCTTCGAAACTTGATTACCTCGGTATCAAACGAAGAGTCATCTCACGAAGGCGGGCTGCATTGGCTCGAAGAGGACAGTGGAGATAGCTTCTTCGAATTCGCTTGTTCTAATCATGGCGCATCTCTGGCAGATGTTGAACTTTTTGCAATGAAGTCCTACAGCCCTGGCGGAGTAGTATCGGTGTTCATGTTTTACGGATCAAACTGGTACCTAACTTTGAGCGAAGGGGACAACGATGATATGCCTTTGCTCGACAGCAAATTTCCTGGTTTGTCAACGAAAGGGCAAGGGTACATGATCCAATGCACTCCTGCCGGCATTAACGGTTGGCCGGGCCTGAGAAGAGTTTCCATCTGGCGCGGGAGCGACAGCGATGCCGCGCTGGAAGGTAGCTTGAAATCTGAGGAGTGGGGAAACATGCTATCCAATTTCGACGAGCGAACAACAGTGAACCGATCTGCAGTTGTGGAAACTGAGAGTAGTGAGACGAAGCAACACCAACTTCCGGTTGTTGGAGACGAAAACTCTGCTGGCGACGACGCCGGAGACATTTATGCGCAATTGGACAAGCTTGATCGGAGGCTGGATAGGGAACTGAGCGGGCTGAGTAAGCTTCTATGATCACCAGACACTGGGTCAAGGCCTTTGGTACGAACCTCGAATCGAACTCGTTCGAAGGAGTCTCACGCACGCACACGCACACGCACACGCACTCGCCTCATCCCCAATCCCAGGTCGACGCACGAATCTTTTTGACATAAAGTATTAGCGAGATTTTTTCACTGAGTTATGATCACGGTCTCTGGAACAAATCTAATAGCGCATCCCGAGTGTATTCCACTGCCTCGATGTTTTGGGGTGTCCAGATCGAACCGTTATCTGTTTTGGACACAAACGCGTGCTCCAGCNTCGACACTCTAGTGATCAAACACAGTGTCTGTAATTTGCACTAGTGGCGATACATCATCATCCACATTCGTACATCCTTGCCACAAAAAAGCACCCGGCACCCGACGCCTCCACGATCGCCCCTCGCCCCAAAGAACAAAACATGAAACATGAAGGCCCCAGTGAGCCCCAGTGCCAGCAGCAGCGCCTCCGAGCAGACTATCACCGACGTCCTCGCCTGTGTCGCAGCGGAGGGGTTCGCAAAAACCGTCGTTGCTCCGATCGATCAGGTCGAGCTGTTAATCCAGCTTTGCGGGTCCATACCAGTACCAACTGCCCCAGCGTCCTTGCCGTCGCCGTCGCCGTCGTCCCCATCCCCGCCCCCGAGCGGCGCCCTACACGAGGGCCTACTCCAAATCCTAAAGGACATCGTTCGAAGGGAGGGAGTCCTCTCTCTGTGGAGGGGGCACGCCCCCAAGATCCTCACAGAGGCGGGATCGACAGCGCTCAACTTCGTCTTCCTCAACTGGTACAAGCGCGCCTCGCACGGCGTCCTGGCGTCGTTGGAGTGCCAATGCCCTTCTCTGCGTGAGGAGAACGGGGGCGAACGGAAGCGGCGACTGCTCGGATCCTTCGTCAGTGGCGGCCTCGCGGGAGCCTCGACCGTTACCATCCTGTACCCCCTGGGGTTCACGCGGACGAGGTTGGCAACAGACGTGGGCGCGCGTGGGGAGCGGCGATATCCCGAGGGCATGAGGGACGTGGTGCGCAAGATATGGAGATCTGATGGGATTCGGGGGTTCTACCAGGGGTACGGCATTGCACTGATCAGCGTGTCGATGCATCGCTTCGTCTACTTGGGAGGGTACGATTTCGTGAAGGGAGAGTTCAAGGAGAGGAAGACGACTCTCTTGGAGCGGTTCGGAGCGGCACAGGTCGTGTCCATGAGCGCGTCCACGTTTCACTACCCGCTGGATTGCGTACGACGGAGGTTGATGCTAGAAGCGGGCAAGAAGGATTGCGAGAGGAAGTACCGCAATGCGGTCCATTGCTTCCGCCGGGTGTGGGCCGAGGAGGGATGGAGCGGATTCTGCTACCTCGGTTTGGGCCCAAAACTAGTAGGCGCCCTAGGGTCAGCGTTAGTGCTGGTTTCATATGATGAGTTTAGGAAGGTGCTGGGGACAGATTAGATTTGTCCGTCACACGCTGAAGTCACTTATGGTGGATAGAGCCATTTCATGGATCAGTTTGGCCAATCTGGATCCTGGCCGACACTGCTACAGACCACGCCGTTGAAAATTATCTCCTCCAGGCAGTGTTGAATTGGTACACGCACACACACACACACACATGCACAAAACATACGCTCGCATCATGGGAATAAATGAGTTGGCAAGTATGCAGAATTCAGACCCTCTCGCTCTGGACGAAATTGGATTTGACCCTTATGCGGCTGCACACCGGGCCTGCTGTGATGTTGACACTGCACAAAAGTTGACAAAGCTCGTGGCGGCCGTAAAAGGAATATTCCACTTTTTTTATGAATGTGATAGCGATGATGATTGTCAGTGCTGTTGTCTTCAAAAGTCAGAGTATGCCAATGTCACTGCTACAGCTGGCACATGGATGCGTTATTGTACCTGGCAAGGACCAAACTGCAGCGAAAAAGTCTGAAGGCACAGCCTCTTGAGTCTCCACTATACTGCCACTATGGGAACAAATCTAATAGCGTGTCCCGAGTGTATTCCACTGCCTCGATGTTTTGGGGTGTCTATATTGAACCGTAATCTGTTTTGGGCACAAACGCGTGCTCCAGCCTCAACCTATGTTTAGGCTGTTCGTTGCTCTCAGTCTGGACAAACAATAGCCCGGGCGAAATGGAATGTATTTCAGATTGCAGAAGGTGATCTTTCCACACGTCTATATCCTTCTGGTTGTTCGTTGCGGCGCGTCGCGTGGCATAGGTTTCGTACGAGAGGGCATATTGATTGGTGAAGATTATTCCTTTTGCATCGGAAGAATTTTCCTGTGACTTGGACTTCCACCATTCTTCTATCTTCGAAGTCAAGTCATTCTTCATATCACTTGCATCTTCCCTCGACAGAGATGGCAACGATGGTGGATTCATGAATTCTGAGACGATGGCCAGCAGGCCCCTCTCAGGTCTCAGCAGCGATGGAGCCATTTCCACTATTGCACGCAAGCAATCCTCGTCAGTAGCTCCTCCAGAGGAAAACAGCCCATATACTGGAATGATCTCTCCACCGCCGTTTTCGTCGCGGATTGATGATGCGCAGCATCATCTCATCGACCCCGACGGCGCTAGCGGGAAGGAAAACTTGGGGCTGACGGCGCGCCAGGGTGGCGAAAGTGCAAATTTCGGCAGAATTACTAGGTAGTCACTAATAAAATGAAAGTAGCCATAACTCGAGATCAGGACCCCCGACGGAGGTTCCCGACCCCATACCACGGTCAGACTGACTATGGGTATCGGTCAGACAAGTTACAGCCAATTATAAAAAATCGTCATCTAGGCGGTTATAAGGCGCTTTAATACCCATAGCTGCTTGGTCTGATCTCATTGGTGGCACGGGAATGAATGGAGGATTAGCTAGTATCATGTCAAATGTTGACTCTGTACGCATGCGAAACTGTGTATTTGATTGCTGCACATCTTTCTGCGCCAATCTGGCCATTATCTCTTCAAATAGAGAGCCACCTCCAAGTCGAGTGGAATATTTTGGATAAACCTCCTCAGATAGAATGTTAGCGTGAATATGGATCACTCGAAGACCGTGAGCCTTCGACAGTCGCGCGGTTAATGGGACCCGTCCGGGCGCGGCGGCTTGGAACGAGGCACATGCTGCGAGGAGCTCCGCCAACGCCAGCGCGAGCAATGCGAGGAGGAGGACGGCAATCCGGGATCCGAGCGAAGACAAAGAAACTGCTTGCGTGCCGGTGGTTGCGTGAGGCCTTGGGGCAATGGGCGGGGAAGGAATGAGACGAGGGGCGCACTTGCATGTCGTCCGTCGGTACAGCAAGGCCGGTCCCGCCAAATCTTTGCAACATAATGAAATTTGGCGACAATTTGGTCTTAATATTTTTGTTATAGAATCTCCCCGTGGGATATTTCCGTCGCCAATTATCGCTTCTGTTATTTTGCCATGACTGACATCCAAGATCCAAGAGCGACCACAACCGCAACCGACCCCAAGCAAAAGGGCCTTTCCACCAAGAAGTTTCCACGCACGATCACGTCTTTTCCAACTCTCACGGTTGGGAAATCTATTAGGAGAAGATTTTTCGCGTGTTTCAGCTGATTCGCCGATTTTTTCGCCGATTACGTCGTTCTGCGCGTTTCGTTATGAATAGGGTAGGGGGTGGCCGAAGCGGCGATGTTTTTAGCGCGTTGGCGAGTTCAGTGTTTCAGCCTCTTGCATACATTACTTACAATACATACATTGGTACGCAGCTGCTCAAGCTTCGATGGCTAATGCATTGTGATGTTTGGAACTACAAATTTCTGGTCTTCTGTAACGAAAACCCTCTCACGTTGTGATCTGAAATCGTGGCCAAAAGATTTTTGGCCGTGCACGAGCTCAGTTGCGTGCACCTATTGTGACAGCGTTTTTCGTCAAGTATTTATCGCGCGGAAAATTTTTGTCGTGAAATCGAGTTGGCGGCATTATGCTCAGTGAATAGATACTTTTTATCTATTTTTCGTAGGTACTCAAAAATCGGAGTGTGTATGCATTTTTGTACCAGAATGACAGGAGGGTCGGCGCTTCTACAGGAGAGATGGCAGACTTGTGCGTGTTGCGCGCGGTCGGCCCCGGCCGACCGCCCGTCGGCCGAGAGATAAAAACGATGAAAACAGCCCCCCCACCCTTCTCCCGCGCCGACGGATAGACGGCGGTAGTGACCGCCCTGGCGGATGCTGACCCGCGCAGGCGATGCTCAGACACATCCTTGACAACCCTGGGTGGTCGCTTTGTGCGTCTCAAGCGCGGAACGTCGTCGGCGGACGAGA
>JALLPA010000302.1:0-16765 GCA_036939895.1 Thalassiosira exigua
ACGCTGGGTACGCAAGTCGCAGCGTAAGAGTTCCGTGTGTTGCACTAAAGCCCAGCTTTCCGGGCCCGCCCACTGACGTCAGTGTAGTGACAGGTACCAGTAATGGATGGTTGGAAAATGTCCCTTCCCGCACCCTTGGCAACGGGCGCGAAGAGGTCCGTTCACGGGGGCCCCACAGGTACATTATCGCGAGAAATAGTACATGCCTTAAGTACCTTGGTATGTAGGCCGCGCAAAATGTGCGCCGCAGACCCGAGCGCTGAGGAGCCCACTCGTGTGTGCGCGTGCCCTCCTGCGAAGGGGGGTACGTACGTACGGGCACGCCGGCTGGTCACACCCTTACGGCAGGAAAAATTGACGCCCATCTGCCACCTGAGAACCCCCCGGGTGGAGGGTTCTCAGAGTGGATGGTTTCCTTTGGGATGTCCCAAGTACCGCTGTTCGGGAGTCCGTGCCAGTTGGTGATGGCAGTAAGACTCAGGGTACCTGATTCGTCAAACCCCATAATATGACACTGCTGACCTATCCGGAAGCCGACATACACACACACACACCCATCCTTTGCCGCCACCAAGTCCTCTGTCATATGAAATGTGTGGTAGCACCACGGTAGTCCTCGCACCTCATGATTTGAGCAGAGTACTTCTGCCATGTGGCGTAGCGACAGAGGGAGCAGCATGTCCTGTGCCCCTCATCTGGGTGTGGTAAGTGACGGTGGCTGGTCGTGTCCAGCCGACGCAGGTTCAGCATGTTGCTCGCGTCGGCCAGCAGCTTTGCAGTGACATGAGCATTATCCTCCTTTATGCTCTACTTGCTGATGCAAGTAGATGTAGAGGAACTGGAAGGGGTGGGTACAGCCCTCTTCTTGCTCTAATTGCGAGTCCTTTCGGATAGGGTGCAATCCAGAGCACGGTGGTCTCCGCGTTGAAATGCGATTGTGCACGTCTGCTTCTCCGACCTATACAAATGTGGGGCAACCTTTGCAAGTGCTACCTTCTCATGTTATTTGTAGCTAGTGAGAGGTGTTGCTCCCATATTCTCTTCGTCCGTTTGACCTCGTGCTGAATAACTTCCTGCGGCAACCCACGCTGGCTCGTCCGCATCACACCCTTGGCAATGACCTTTTGCTTGTGCTGGTAGGAACCGAGCGCAAACTTTGCAGACATGTAAAGGTTATCAAACCTTACCTGATGGTATCGTACTCCTCCATCAAGCAGTCAAAGAGCGCCATTCAGCAAGAATGCAGTGGAGAGAAGCCCTGGTCCAAGTACTTCTACGACGCTGGCTGATTGCGTAGGTAGAAGGTGAAGTTGTAGCCGTCATCCGCGATGCAGTCGCACTGGAAGCCATCACCCTCCTTCTTGTACGTGATGCGAAGCTTGTCCAAGTGCTTCCCCTGGAAGCCCATCGTCTGCTCGTCTCGGGACAGGTCACGACCAGGCATCCAAGCGTACCGGAAGATGATTTATAGGTGCGCAAGGTACTCATCCACTTTGAAGTTCGGGTGGGTCTTCTTGGAGGAGATGTTCTTCTTCGGATCTTGGGAGGCAACGCAGCACTTCTATTTCCGCAATCTGTGGGAAGCATTCGGACCCAGCTCGCAGCGGATAAAGGAGCTTGGTTTGATGGGATCCTCCTCCTCGGTGGCAAGCTTCTGCTGTACGCTAGGAGAGGGGTTGAGGCCGTTCCAGAAGATCAAATACAAATACTTCTCCCACTCCTCCGTGGAGAATGGCTTGAACTCTGGATAGAGACTCTTCGTTCCCATTTCCATGAGCCTGGCCCTCTCGTTGCTCCAACGGCAGAGCTGCTCGACCGAGTGCTTGTAGGGATGTCCCTTGTTCTTCTCCTTCTTTAACTTTGGCGGCTTGTAAACGTGAAGGAATGCATCAACCCAATCCGCGGGGTGGCTGTGAACGTTCAGTCCCTGGTCCCAAATCCAGTCAGCACAAGGACGGCCTTTCAAATGAACGTTCTTGTCCCAGTCCTTCCCCGTGAACTCAGGCCGGTCCCACGTCTCGTCAAACTTCTGCTTCGGCACAGTTGGCAGGTTCTCTGCATTGTCCGTTGGCGTGTACATGTCAAAGATATTCTCTGGCTCCGGCCCCACTTCCAACCTAGGAGTGCGCTCCTTCCATTTCGATCCGACCAGAAAATCCGACAGAGCCTTCATGGCTTTCGATGGCGCCGCGACAATGGGCATTTGCTGTGACGTGCAATTCTGCAACATCTGCTGGAGCTCGGTCTTCTTGCACTTCAGCCTGATCCCCCTCCTTGCAATCTTCTTCTTCAACTCGGCAACATTGCTACTTCCAATTTTGAGCTCGGACATGAACCAATCCTCCGACTTCTCCTCAGAAGCCGGCTCATCTTCTCCAGGGATTGCGTCTTCAGAACTGCTCTCAAGCATGGTGGCAGGCAGCACACCATCCTCCTCCTCCACCCCGGCATTCGGCACTGTCTCGATGGCATCGTAGAAAGGGTCAATCTCTCCGTTGGAGTCGTACCCTTTCTCAAACGCATCTTTGTCGGTAATTACGATACCACAGCTTTTTCTGACGTAGGAATTCCTACTGCTTCTACGGAGAGCTCGTCGTCTTGTGCCGGCGACGATGGCGGCAAACAGTCCTCCCCGAGCTTGGCCGGGGATTCAGGCACGGCGGCAGCAGCGTGACAAATAGGTAGCGGTGACGCCACGGCTCCATTGGGAGACTCCTCGGGGGCACTCGGCGTGGCAATTGGGGCGCCGGGGCCATTCGGGCGCTCTCGACGTCGATGGTACTGTCGGGCGACGGTCCGTGTTGCACTGCGCTGAGCACTTGCAGGCCCTAATCAGGAGGACGCGGGGGTTCCCGTCTCACCAGCAGCACCTTCTGAGCGGGGAGGGGGTGCCATCATTGGCATGCGGAGGATGTTTCCGCTCGTGCCTACCCGGCGACGTATCAGGCGCCAAAACGGAAGACAATCTTTGGTGCGTCGGGTTCAAGCCGCCAGATTGTGAGTGTGTGGACAGCGAAAAAAAGGCTAGAGATCATCAAAAGGTATGGTTGAGTATGTTGTATACCCAAATCGAGGGTGCTCTTTTTAATGGTGCCCTTGGTTTTGCATGACAATGACATTGACATAGCTAAAAATGATTTGCAAATATCTAAATCTTTGATGTCTATGCACCCGCCGCAACAGGGGTGAGATCTTTGGTATCACAATGCATGGTAAAGCCAACTCATTTCGACTAATGAACACATGATATATGGCGTGTTCTGACATTGTTGAATTTCTGAGTAAAGATGTCATCACTTCCAAAATTAAACTATGTGGTGCAAGGGTTGTCATACTTCCCAGGAGACAAAAGTAAATAAGGGTTGTCATACTTCCCTGGAGAAAAATGTAGACAGTCTCCATAGAAAAATATCAAAGCCTCAGCCTTTTGTGCTCCATGTGAGGATCGAACTCACGACCTCAGGATTATGAGACCTGCGCTCTACCTACTGAGCTAACGGAACAGAGAGGCTGTTACTGAGCTATTGGTAGTGATGTGGCCAATAAAATTATAATGTGTTAAAATATTCTCTTGCAATTGCTTTCCAGTTTGGGTATTTCTGGGAAATTATGGGGGTTGTCAGCACAACCTGGCTGAGACACCGTGTATTGTACAGTTAATAATTTTCGCCTGTGACCTGCGACATGTACTTCCCAAGCAATGGTAGACATCTCAAGAAAATGAACTTATGTACATTGAGCATCCTTCTGTGGGATCGATTACTTTATCTCTCGTCAGCGGGTCCTCTACAAACGACCCCCAGACCCCGCCACCGTCTCCTCCGCCACGGCCGGGTCGACATTGGCCCCCACGTCCTGCCCGTCGTCGTTGTGCCACTCCATCAGCGCCGTGACGTCGAACTTCGGCTTCTTGATCACCTTCACCTTCCGGATGTAGCAGTCCTTGATGGGAAAGATGCTGCTGGCCTCCCGCTCGATCTCTTCCCCCGTGGTCCCGGCCACGAGTGCCTTCACGAGGGTCTTGAGGTCTCCCTTCCCGGCGAGCGTTGACATGGTGTTGACCATCTTGGCCCGGATGGCGCGCACTTTTGCGGACTTGGCGTAGCAAGTCTCCTTGAGCTGGTCGTCCTGCTTCTTTGTGAAGGCAATGCAGAACATGCGCACGATGTATCCGTCCGTGGTCCGGGCGTCGACGTTCGCCTCGATGATGCTCTGCTTCTTCTTGATGAGGGAGCAGAGCTTGTCGCGGGTCATGTCCATCCCGTGGAAGTTGAGGAGGCAGTTGAACCCCTGGACGTCCTCAACGCAGAGCTTGACCTTGCGGTAGGACATGGCCTCGTTGTTGTTGAGGTCGGCGAGGCTGAGCTCGACGACGCGCCCCTTGAGGCCATCGGAGGCGATCTTGGTGCCCTGGGTCTTGGTGATGATGGTCTTGCCGCACTCCTTGGTGGCGAAGATGGAGGGGGCGATGAGCTTGTACCACTCCTTCTTCAGGAAGGGGTCTTGGGCCTTCTTCTTCCCGCCCTTCTTGCTCTTTGTGAGCCGCTTGTTCTTTCCCTGCGGGATTCGAGTTCGAAAATTGGCGACGTTGATTGGGTTAGAGGTTGCTTACGTGGGGTCGCTACCCGCGCTCTTTGAGGTCGTCGTCATCTGAGCGAGCAGAGCTTGGTTGTTCAGCCAAACCGACGCCAAAGTCGGTCCTCTCGTTCCATATGCTCTTGCCACATCACACCGAGGGCCCGTCATCCATCGTGACAACATGATGTGAACGCCACGACGTCAGGGCCGCATGAACCAAGAATCTGCGTGCCATCAATGCCCAACACTCGAATCCGAGCGGAAGGTTGAGTCAGCGTCTCGAGGAGTTCACGGAGATGTCATCCTGTGAGGAAGATCATCTCGGCGTCGGGCGGAGGACGCATCCGGACGGGATGGATGGACGAGCGGGACACGACGGAGGGCCTCGCTCTGCTCGCTCATATGACGATAGCCTTGCGCATGGGGCGCCTAAAATGGATACGACGGGGAGACCACCCTCCGCGGAGGGAAGGGGTCGGCCGCCGTTTCCAACGACACCGTCGCGGAGGACAGTGCGGACTTACGATCGCCATGATGGAGGTGGGGGTGGTGTTTCGATTCGACGTCGAGAAGAAAAATGAATAGGCATGTATGTACCATAGGTATCGTATCGCAAGGGCGGGGTCGAGGATTGTCGAGGGTCGAGGGAGGCAGGCTCGAGCCACTCGATTCGAGCGAGAGGCGGTGTTTGTGCGGCTCGGTCGAGCAGTGATCGGATACGTCGGCCAGACGATACTAATTCCTCTACTTATTTACCCCTTACTTAGGTGTGGCCGCCAGAATGGGTCGTATGGTAATGTCATAAAGTGGAATGCGCGTTATCATGAACAACATAGAGTCAATAAAGAAGCGGAAGAACAACGGGACTACTGATCAAAACTATTTTCATAGTAGTTATTGTCCTCGTTCTTCTTCTTCTCCGTCTACCGGTCATCCTCCTCCTCCTTCCCATTGTCCTTGCCCCCCCTGACCCGCTCCCCTCCTCTATCTCTTTCCTCACCACATTCTTGTTTTTGTCCTCCTCGTTCTCCTCCCCCCACTCCTCGTTGTCCCCGTTCTCCTCCCTTTCACTATCTCTTTCCCCATCCCCACCTCCCTCCTCGACGCCCTCCTCCCTCTCTTCCTCCTCGCTGAATTCCTCCTGCCCCCCCTCGCCGGCCCCCCCCCCCCTCCCCCCCCCCCCCCCCGAGACAAGACACATTTTTCATTCCATCGATCGATGAAGCTCGAGGCTTGGGACGTTGGTTTGTCGGATCGCCTCCGTGAAAAAATTGAGAATTTCCTGCGAGATACCCGGCGCCGGGTTAGCTACAGTGGCGATATTTAATGATATAAAATATCACGAAACATTAGAAGTAAAATTGAACTCCGGAGAAAGAGCACTGCAGCGACCATGGATGGAGGACGGCCCGTACAGCAGAGGACGCGGCTGGTCCGGTCGCGGCGGTGATTGCGGTTTGCTTGGATCAGGGGTCAGGGCGCGCGCTCGCCTGGTCGGTCGAGATATTTCGTGCAGATGTGCTAGACGCTTGAGCATCGAGGCTAGCTCGAGCGACGGGAAGCGCAGAGCCTCTACAAAGAGGGTGGCCCTTGCTTGCCAATGTCTCTACGTCTATCTCTTTGCATCCGCCTTTGCCTCTTTGCCTCCTTTGCCTCCTATGCCAAAAGGCTGCCGCCCTTTGACGACTCATGACTCGCTTGACCCCCGAGAGAAGAAACATTTTTCATTTCATCGATTCGACGAAGCTCAAGGCTCGGGACGTCGGTTGTCGGTTCGCCGGCCTCCGCGCCCACTCGCTCCGCGCCGGAAAAATTGAGAGTTAGAAAATCCCGCGGGATACACGGGTTAGCGATAATGGCGATATCAACAACATGTCATATTCACGAATCGTTAGATAGAAGATGAAATTGGCCTATTAATTGTCGCCAACCTCGCTCGATCCCCGTCCCAATGACACTCCGGCGCCCTCCATTTTTTCCGCGCCCGCATTCGTTCGCTTTTTTTCACACTTTCGCTTTCGCTGCTTCCACTGAACTCTGAACCATGGCCATGGCCGCCGCGGCGGACGCTCCTCGACGGACTCGCCCCCCCTGCTAGAAGCCTCTTCGTCCGCCTTCGTCCCCGGCCTCCCCATCCCCCCCATCCCCCCCAGCCTCCTCTTTCGCCATGATCGACTACTTCAAGGGCTCGTACGGGCTGAACCTCCTCTTCCGCGTCCACGGCTCCTCGCTGTACAAGGGGAGCCTCGTCGGCCTCCTCTCCGTCTTGGTCTTCCTCGCCATCGTGCGGTGGAACGAGACCCGACGAGACCCGGGGGAAGATCTGGACCATCCCTACGGAGTCGGCGTGCTGATCTCGGGAGTCAGCTGGCTCATCATCTTTCGGGCGAACTACGGCTACCAGCGCTACTGGGAGGCGGTGGTGAGTTTTCGCGCGCTTCTCGGCGCCCCTCGAGCGGCGCTCAGCTCTCGCAGTTTTTTCGTGCTCGTGCTCTCGAAGTACTCGGAACTCCGGGTGGAACTTCTTTCGCGAGCGTCGAGCTGTTTCGGCAGCTGCGAAGCGCTTCGCGTCGTTTGAGAGCGGCGCGCGCTCGCGTCGGACGCCTGCTGCAGTCCCGTCGTAGACGCGCGCCGATCGGCCGAAAGCCTCGCGACGGCGCGGAATCGCGGAGGGCACATTGCATTGGCGACGGATGGCGACGGCCGACGTCCGGCGGAACGAGCTCCGGGGGGTTATTTTGCCGTTTGGAGGACGCGATTTCTAATTTGTTTCGCTGGATCTCTGCTAGCGAATTTAGAATTGTGCCCCCCCGGCCAGCGAGCAAGTTTTTTTCCCGGACCATTGACAGTTCGGCCCGAGAAAAGGGTTTTTCTTTCGATCCGGTCGCTTTCATTCCATGAAGTCGGCCCGAAAGGACGATCGAGTCGTGTGGTCTGAGTCGTTTCGTTTCGCGAGTCCGGAGGACGAGCCGTCAATCGCTTCGCCTCCTCCGAAGAAAGCGTGCTGCGAGTCCGGAGGACGAGCTGTGGTCGATCGCTTCGCCACGTTGTCGCATCTTTCATAACAACGAGCGTGCGCATCCCGTGCCCCTCGGTCCATGGGGGGGGCTCTTCGAGACGCGAGGTTCTGTGCCCCCCGGGCGATTTGCCCGTGCCCCCCAAACAGCGTATTTTCCGAGCTCGTCGGCCCGCCGGACCGTGGGGTCCACGGAAGAGAAACGAGGCAGACCGAGATCGATGGGATGAGACTTCAATAGCAGAAGGATGCAAGTAGACACGATCTTGATCCGGACGCCGAGGTTGTTTCTGGCTCGATGTTGCACGTTGCCAGATGGCCCGACTTCGATTTTGAGGCTGCGGCATTTGCCCGGTCCCGCCGTGCCTTCGTCGGTGGATCGACGGTGGCTCGCAGGCAACGCGATGAGCTGGGATCGGCCAATCTTTCAATGCCTGGGAATTTCATCGCCGCCGTCGCCTGAACTGATGGATCTCCGTTGACTTTGGCGAAGCCTAAACGAGCATTCACGTGATATGTCGGGGCGAGCTCAAGGGGCGGAGCCTTTGGGATTAGGATGAGACGACGTGGAACCGTTGCTTCCGGAGACGTTGATGCGGGGTTCGAGGGTGCTTCCCATTTTCGACGGGGTCTGGAATCTGGCCCCGACTCTCTTTCGGTTGGCATCCAGAGCTTAGATTTCATCGAATCGTGGGAGAAATACATCAGATGCAACAAATTTCACCCCAGGTCACCGACATTGGTCTCTGGACGAAATCTGGCATCTGGGCCCCGCGGTTCTCTCGTCGACATCCAGATCTTAGATTTCATCAAATCGTGGGAGAAATGCAACAATTTCCCTTCTCTGGGCATCGACAGCGGTCTCGCTCGTCCTCTGTCTCACCAATAATTGCTCATCCTGTGTTCAGAGTTCGGTGCACCACTTCATGAGCAAGGTGATGGACGCCACACAGCATGCGGCCGTCTTCCACTTGCAGAACAGCCACTACGACGGGGCCCGGCCCCCGAGCTTCTTCGACCACGACGAATTGAACCGACTGAATTTGACCCGGGATCGGAAGCGGAGCGGGGAGAAGTCGGAATCGCTGGCGCCGGGGGGCGAGCGGAGGCTGGCGTCGGTATACGACTGCGAGAAGGAGATCCAGGACACGTTCGTGCGGCCGAAGGGATCGGCGGACGCGCTGTGCGACGACGAGGCCAGGTTCGGGGAGAACAGGAGCGGCGGCGGCCGCGGCCGGCCGGGTCCCCGCGACGCCGCCTCGGAGGACCCCTAAGAGTCCGCTGCCGAAAAGCCCGCTGCCGAAGAGCCCCCTGCCGATGGGCGTCCGGAGCGGCCGCTGGGACATCATTCCGCCCACCCCGGACAACGCCTCTTCGGGCATGCTGCGGCGCACGGCCCTCAGCGCCCAATACTTCCCGTCCAGCCACTGCCCGAACAAGAGCTTCGCGTGTCGGCCAGGCGGGAAGACGCCCCCGCTCTTCCTACAGGAACTGGCCCACCTGTCGTCGCTGGCGATGGCGGTGTCGCTCTCCACGCTCCGGAACGACGTCGAATACAGCGAGTCCCCGCTGGACATGCACATCCCCGGCTCGCGGTGGCCGCCCTCGGATCCGGACAACCTCCCCGGGCCCGTGCGGAAAGAGTTCCAGCACCGGTTCCGCCCCATCACGATCCTCCGGCACTGGTCCGGACGGGATCGGCTCCCGCACTGGCGGTCGAAGTACAACGCCGCGCGGCCCCTGCTGGTGCTGGGCGGCGTGTCCTACGGCGAGATCCAATTCCTCCAGAAGGCTAGGGGGCCGCAGGCCAAGGCCCAGCTCGCCTTGGCGTGGCTCAAGGAGTTCATAGTCCGCGAGCATCTGGAGGGGAGCNCCGCAGGCCAAGGCCCAGCTCGCCTTGGCGTGGCTCAAGGAGTTCATAGTCCGCGAGCATCTGGAGGGGAGCCTCGGCGAGGTCCACTCGGCCATCATCTCCCGCCTCGTCCAGTTCCTCAGCGACGGCATCTTGCACTACCACCAGGCGCGGAAGATCATGTACATCCCCTTCCCGTTCCCGCACGCCCAGGTCACCACCTTCTTCGCCATCGCGATGGTCCTCGCGGTGCCGTTCGTGCTCGACTCGTACACCAACGACCCGTGGGCGGGGGGCGTTATCACGTTCATGGCGGTGACGTGCCTCGTGGGCCTGCACGAGGTGGCGCGGGAGCTGGAGAACCCCTTTAGGAACGTTCCCAACGAGATACCCCTGTGCACCCTCCAGGCCATGTACAACGAGGCCCTGCTCACCATGTTCTCGGGGTACAACCCCGACTCGTTCTGGGACGCGGAGCTGTACCAGGGGGCGATGGAGGCCGCGGCGATGGGGAAGATCTACGGGAAGGGAGGGGGGACGACCGCCGCCGCGACGACGACGACGACGAGCGATTTCGTGGACGAGGAGGGCATCCTGGCGATGGAGCCGCTCGCGGAGGAACCAGCGACGGAGGAGGGGAACGGCGAAGCGCCCGGCTCGTCCGGGAAGAAGGTGACGTTTGCGCCGACCGTCGAGACGAGCGGCGACGGCGACGCGGACGAGCTGCGCGAGACGCTGGCCCGACAGGCGCTGGAGATAGAAGAGCTGGAGCGGCTGCTGGACGATCGCGAGGAGGGCGGCCGAGCGGACGACGCCAGCGCGATCGGATCCATCTTGTCGAGCGTCTCGCTTTCGTTTTCGAAGCGTTTAGATGACAATAATTAGATGCCACCATGCGATCGGGAGTGTTGAATTAGGCTGGTGCCTGATGATGAAATTTACAACAATGCAAAGCGAATCGCGTCAGAGATTGAGCCGACGAGATCTCGCTGTTTCAGCTTGGTCTCTTTTGACGAGTGCTGCCTCGGCAATCTATACATGAGACACAAGGACCAGAGGCCAGAGGCAGAGGTGCTATTATCCTCAGAAAATGTCGATCTATTTGCGCTGATAACAAACTCAGCACAAACTCAGCAAATGCCGACGTATAAAGGACTATTGTCGCGACATTCACCGCCGAGAGTGAAGAAGAGGTCGCTGCAGCAATCCTCGTCTTGTTTGCAAGGCATAAGCCAAATAATGCAGCATGATCAGAGGAAGAAACACTACTTGAGTAGATGCACTCCTGACCTCTGCTCCACAATCCTCCCCCTTCCACAAATGCATTCGCTGCGGCAATCGCCATCTCGAGACATCCTGATTGTTCCCAACGCAGCCTTCTGAAACAAAGCCCTCAGGCCCCTGGGATCTGGTTTGAAATATCACGGTTTGAAATATCGTTTGAAATATCCCCACCGGGTCCCGTGTGGTCCGCAGCCGAGCTGAGCTGCCGTTCTCTCGACATTTCATTTTACATTCCGAATCATGATGGAGGAGAAGTCACCCGCCACCAAGGATCAAGACGGCAAAATGAGAATCGGCATACACGTAGGCATTTGAGCGAAACACCAGGGACGAAGACTCGTGCTGGAGCTGTTTCGAGCAGGAGCTAGTGCAGGTAACGCGAGGGATCAGGTAAAGAAGGAATGCCAATAGGCTGGACATCTCTCTTCGAAGAGATACTCCTCTCTCTAGAGCTCGTAGGCAAATGGTACCAGCACTGGCGAGAATGAATAGACTAAGGCGGGAAACAGTGATTCGAAAAAAATGCAGCCCGAGCTGGGAGCAATACACAATATTACAAGAGGACCTATCATTTCAGTTATCATTACTTTTCGCATGGTGTTAGTATCTAACGAAGAGTTCACTTTAAATTTGAGACTCGATAAATGGTGATTTCTCATCTCACTGTCTTTTCAACCACCAGTCAAATCCATGAACATATAAACATAATTCTGCTGATATATGATTTACGTTTACCTAAGGGGCTTAAAGGCCTACTGGTCCCTCAGCTTTCAATCTGGTTATCCCCCTCTTTTTTATTTCGCTTTTGCCGTGAGCTTGCACGGTATTCTTGATGTTTGTTTGGGTTCGCTTTTGTCGTGGACTTGCACGTCTTTCTTAGTTTTTGTTTCGTTTTTCATTTGTCCTCTCTCTGAAGGTGTGTTTTCTTTTCGTTTTGCAGAATGCCACAGTACAACGCATGAAGTCACAAGGCTGGATCGTCACAGTCATTTCCAATATAGGTATGCGCGCGAAGGCTCTGTCTGACTTGATTATGTGGCTCAAAGGCAATAACCGTGGGAGTTTTCGAACATCACATCCATCGAAGTGATGTCACAACTATGCGAGCAGCAGTTAGTAGAAGATGGAAGGCATTCGGTACCACGTCCATAACATCTCTGACAAGTACCATGGATGCAATTGTATCTTGAAGGGGGATTTGAATAGTAGTCTGAGCAGCAATCTGAGTCTTGTGAGCAAGTGCGGCCAATGATAGGAATACCCGGGCAGTGACACTGTTTGCCTGCTCCACGATGTTCCTCGGTGCAAACGGTATTGCCGCAGCAATTGCTAGTCTGATCGCAATCAGAAAAACGCGGAATGCAGCCTTCTGACACGAAACCCTCAGGCCCTTGGGATCTGGTTGGAGTAATCATCCAGTCGGAAACAAAGCCAGAAGCTTCCTGCACCTGTAAACCAGACGCAGTGGGAAATTCGGGGGAGAGGGAAGCGGGAGGGAGGGCGTGAGACAGCAGTAGCACAGGTATGACAAGGTACTGTAACGTTTATCCATTCAAGCGGCACCTCAACTCTTCGACCCGCCCTCCCACGTACGTGATAGAATACGATTACCCTGCGACATGTTTGGAAATATGATGCCTCACCTCACTCTCATCTCGGCCCTCGATCCCTCGCAGCACACCAGGCTTCACAACTTCCTGCGCGTTTGCTTGGATCCAAAGCGCTACCACACATGCATTCCGGATTCCGAACATGATCACTACTCCAGTATATGATGGACGATGAACGTGTGGTTGGGATCTTCTGGTCAAATGTGGGATNGCCTCCGCTACGCACGTCGCATGCACCTGCAGCCGCCGACGCCGTGGGGTCGTGGGGAGTCTTGGGGCCGCCGGGCCGATCCATCGTCAAGATACGAGCCCGTGCAGGAGGTTGCGGGGGTAGAATGAGATTGGAATGCGGTCTTCGGGGAGAGAGGAAAATCGGTTTCACACGAAAAGCCATTTCTACTATTCCTACGTTAAAATGGGAGAGCAAAAGTACATATTCAAGCACTATTTTTGCTGCCAGCAAGCGCCTTTTAGTAAATGGCCTTCAGATGGCAGCAAAGACCCTCTGAAGAAAAAATGGCGAATCATATTCCGACCTAGAATTTCACGGGGAATTCAATGGTGCCAGGCATTTCTTCTGAAATGGAAGTCTTTGGGGCGAAAAAAGCGTCAAAGTGTAAAATACCCAGCAGATGAACGGAAAAGAATATTTCTACGAAGCTTGTAGCAGATGTAGGTACAAACCGAAATAGTTGGAGTATTGTATCATAACAACAATCATGATAGATGGGCATGCTTTGTCAAACTAAAAAGGATAAAGAAATGTACTTATCATTGAACAATCATGATAGATAGTCATGCTTTGTCCTTGGGGGGAGGCTCCGCCCCTCCCCCAGCCCCCCCCCCCCTTCAATAGTAGAGAAAAGAATGTGATAAATCTTTGGTACTCCTACTGTTTAATAGAAATATTTGATAGTTATTCTGGAGCTCGCAGCTGCTGCGTATAAAATCATTGTTTGGCGATCGCGGCGGAAGGCCGAGCGATAATACGTAAGATACGAGATACGATACGGCATAGTACGTAACTAAGGTACATAATTACCACATGTGCGTCGTGTTTGTGATCGTAGAGAACAAAATCTTTCTAGGAGCACTTGAGAACTCTATCGTGAACCTCGTGTCAGGAACCCTACATACGCAAGTACCGAACCCTCGCGCACATAAACGGACAAGCGCGCTTGGCTCTCATGTGTCACGTGATTCGGAACTCGAACCTCTGGCGTTGATGCCAGAAAAGTCTGCCGATGTCACAATTAGGGGGTCAACCCTAGACATCAAACCATAACGTGCAATAATATCTATGCAATCTACGATACTAAAAGTGCGACGACAAGACAAGACGACAAGACAACAAGAAAATTATGTGCCTCAAGAGATAAGGGTACTTACTATCCTTTATCTGATTAATTTAAAATATGAGGGTTTTCGCGTATTTTTTGGTCTTCCCATTTTAGTTTTCATCACAAAAGGGGTTTTCAAACACATTGCCTATATACCATATGTATGATCTAGTCTAAATTTTACAGCGATTCTAAAATATCAACGTTTTGGAAAACTTTGCGTAAAACACCACATCTTGCTTTTTTCGTCACTTTTGAAAAGAAAACATGGCAATAATTTAAAATTGTCACTAATTCCTTTCTTTCGAAAATTGAAAGAATAATGCAAATATTTTTGGAATGACGAATTTGTTCTTGTTTTGGATCTTCCTCGCTTTCCGTTCATCAAAATATCAAGTTGGTAACATGTTTTTCCAAATTTTTCGGACGGGTGCAGATGTTTTTTTAACTTTTGTGGAATCACAAGCTCTTTGCCATTGTGCCCGGCAAATACTCCTTCTTGTTAGTTAAAAACTCACAAAACCTTACAACTGGCACCAGCACCCGGCTACTATGTATCCTGGTTGATGGGTGAGGAAAATCAGGGAGGTAATATTTTTGTGTATCCACGTGATTGATCAGTAAAAATCCGAAGTTTTTATTCTCCCTTACTGGAAACTATGATTTTTCAGACAGTAATCACCGCAGATAGATATCCGATTTTTTTTATGAAAATGTCCACTTCTTACTAACTTTCACTTTCATTTCTTTTTGTGAAAATAAATAAGATGACTTTCCCTCAGCTTTATTATGGGTGAGATGGAGTGGTGCTATGGACACTATCAACAGCACCTCCTTGAACGAGGGGAAACTGGTGCTGGGACCTCTGGTGAACTAGTTCAGAACAGAGGAGCGCCATTGAAAGGGCAGCAGTGGTACCCTTGAGATGCTCCACCTTGGGTGAAAGGAGGGACAGATTGTCCTCTTTGATTAGTGCCACAGGCAGAACCTTAATAATGATGTTAAGAGGATGGTTGTCTGCATCCTTCACAAGCTTCGTTATTGTGGAGGGTGAATTCTCTTGTTGGGACTTGAGGAATAGCAGCATTGCCCCAATCCCCTTCTCGGCTGATTGGTGATGGGCAGATGGGATTGTAGGTAGGCTATACTCAAATGCTCCTTCCTAAGATCTCTGTTCACTGGTGAGTGTTCTCCTGGCAAACCTCAGGAGGTCTGTTGTTTACTGGGGAGGGTATGGACCAGAACCTCTCGGAGCATTGCTTCAGCCACTAGTGCAGACTCCTTGTCAATGAACACAATCCCATGTACACTCTGCTTATCATCATTTGCATTATAGGGCAGCGGCTCATTGGTGGTGGTGGAATTCCACTATTTTTGTCAACCAGACATAGATGGCTGTGCCATTGGTGGGATGGGAGAGAGAGCAGATTCACCTCAATGGAGAAGAAGCAGTACCATCCTGTTTGTTGCTCCCCTCATGCCTGCTCTCCAGGGAGGGGGTCCCTAAAGGTCCCTAATTCCAGACATAGGACATAGGTTAGGGACTAGAAAAGATGGCCGGGGTCGTATTTAGTACCAACCCCTGGGGTCTGTCCTCCAGGTGTGCTGCGAATAGGATCTGAATTTGAACATGTATAAAGATGATTAAACCTTCATGGATTTTTATTGATTTTTGTATTGTTGAGGAAAATAAGGATATTACAAAAACTATTGAATGATAGTAGACATCATTCCCTACATGAAAATAACTCCAGCCTCCTCTCCCTCCCGAATGGTCTCTAAAATTAACGCAAGAATCAATCCGAGCTTCGTTAGAAGGTCAGATCTGTTTTAAAAGAGAACTGGGAAGCCTGCACCTTTGGGTCCTTGTGGGTTCTTTGTCTTGTTCAACTTTTAACAACGATTTAGCGACAATATAGCGATAGATTTTTTGGCGATACAACGAAGCTCTCCTGCCGGACAAAATGTACCTTAATAAATGTAGGAAGGGCCACAAACAATGCAGCGGAACATATCTCCATACGTAATCACAATACATTTTTCTGGCAAGCCCCAATGTACGGACTTGGTAGAGTGACGGTGTGGCCCGGTCAGTGGCTGTGGGGTCATGAGTTTGATTCCCACTGATTTGTTTTCTATGGGTTTTCTTCCCGAAGGTTCGATTCCCCCTCAGGATTCTTTTGAGCGACTCACGTCGGAAACATTATTTTTTACCATCAGATGCACAGGAACGAAGTTCCCATAGTAATTAGGAAAAACAATGTTCCATGACAGCATCATAAAGTAGCGAAAGAATTTCTCTGTTGATATTTCTGCTTTCGTGTGATGTGGAGCTCGCATGGACAGAGCCGGTTGCCGTCATGCTTTCACACTAAACCTTCTATTCTGGGCCAAACCTAATGTAAATATATTGTAATCCTATACAAGAAAGTTTAGTATTAAAAGCAAGTATGGTTATCGAGCACTCTGATAGGTATTGAACTTCATGGGACAAATAGGACAGTTGGGGAAAATTAGTGATATGTGTAAAGAAATTATCATTTGTTTAATATAAGTCTCCATGCCAGAGCTCCCTATCAACAAAAAACTCAAATCAACTTCTTCCATACGTTAAAATATCCATGAAGGTCGTCTTGATATGTTGAACCGAGTTTTTGCAACAAGATTAATTTTAACCATATGGGCACATCATTGCATGACTTACAATCCTTAGGTATGTGTTTTGTTTAGGTAAAGGCCATTATAAGCCCATACTTAACATGCCTGTCTATATCCCGATCTCAATCCATTGCTAAGCACAACAATCACACATATTTATACTTTTCAGCCAAAATTGATCATAATAATGCAGCCCATTTTCAACCCCTGGAATAAAAATCATAAAATCAAGTACATCACTGAGTACAATTTGGGTACAAACAATGCCTTGTATGGATATTACGTCACTTATTGGCCACAATGGCTTCATCAATGTAAAGAACAGTTTGGGTTTTGTCTGATGTTCATGCCTACTGTCGAGCGGCTCACAATAAGGGAAGTGTGTTTACCATGGGGTAAAGCGCACGTGCAGTATTGAGTATCTTGG
>JALLPA010000303.1:0-18451 GCA_036939895.1 Thalassiosira exigua
CGGGGGCTCATCTTCTCAACCACGTCTTCGTAGTAGTGGTCCATGTACTCGATGACATTCTCGTACCGGGTCCTCTCGTCGTTGAACTCCGCTTCCATCAAGTCGAAGATCCTCTCGTACTCCTCCGTCTTATCCGTCATCTCTTCCGCATTAACCTGCTCGTCGCGGATGTCATCCTTCAAGCTGTTGCACATCTCCTTGAGGTGCTTGATCCGGTTGACCAGCGCCGTGGCTCGCTGCTTCAGGTGTTCCGAGGCCTTCGTGGCGACCGACGATGTCTTCCTGTTGTCAGCCATTTCGTCCAGCATCTCGTTGAACATCTCCCGCATGCCGACCACGAGCACATCCGCTTTCTTCAGTTGTTCATTTTTCTTCTCGATCGCCACCGCGTGCACCTTCAACTGCCTCCTCAGCGCGGCCCTATGCTCAACCTTAAGCTTCGATAGCTCGTCTGCCTTCGTCCGTGACAGTCGCCGGCTCGTCGCCTTCCAATGCTCCGCCTCGTTGCGGTTGAATGCTGACATCTCATGCAATTTCTGGTGACAGAACAATATAAGGGGTTGAAGTTCTGGTGACGTACAACACAAATGGATAAGAATTCTTACATTCATCTCCTTTGTGAGCACCGTCACCTCCTCTGCGTGAGCTGCAGCCACATGTTGGTGCCGATCTTCCTCAGCTGCCATCGCTTTCTTCTGCCTCTTCTCCATCGACTCAATTTCCTTTCTGTGGCCCCAATCCGAACCCACCCTTTCCCTTTTGTGCTTCTTCTCGCTCACTGCAATTTGGATGCGGTGCTCTTTTTGCATAGCGGCTACGGCTCTCTCTGTCGAACGCTGCGGGAGAAGAGCGAAATGGGGAAATGTGTTAGACTGTGATGACAGCTGCGGCAGCGGTGCAAAACACAGGCAAACTCACCCCAAAGTCAACGCCAATAGCATTCATCTCTTCTTCGAGCGCAGCTATCTCCTTTTGGTGCTGTGCCTCGATGGCAGCCAAGGAATCCCTCAGCTCACGTTCCGCCCGGCTCTGCATCGTCCATGACTCCCGCGCTGCCCGCCTCGACGACCGCACTGCATCTGCTTGCACCGCGTTCTTCTGCAGGAGCTTCTCAACCTTGTCCTCCGCCTTCTCTTTCCCATCGAGCGCGTCGGCCTTCTCTACTAAGGCGGCCTTCTTGGCCTCCTCCTCGTTTGCCCTCGCAATGTTGGCTCTCCGCGTCTCCTCCGCGAGCTCTGCAATGGTGCGCTTCCGCGCCGCTGCCCTGGACCGACGACGACGGGAACCGGCTCCTGCGACGCCCCCCCCCGCATGCGCATTGCCATCAAGTGCGGCGTCATCTCTCTCCTCTCCAACAGGTGGTGGGGCTCCCCCGGCACCGTCATCTCCCTCCTCTCCAACAGGTAGTGGGGCTCCCCCCGCATCACCGCCACCATCGCCTCCAGGGACAACTTGCCGCGCGACAACTTGCTGCGCCACACCGGCAACCCCGGTGGATGATTCTGCCCGCCGGGCGGCTGCTGTATCTCGAGCCCTGGCGGTATTCTTTTGCTTTGACTTGCTCCGGTGTCGACCTAACCGGGCTCGCGATCGCTTGCCCTTGAAACCCGCATGTTTCTTCGCCGGAGCTGCTGCTGGGGGTTCCCGGTGGCGTGCATCTTCGTCCCCGCCGCCTGCCTCATCCATTTTAGTGAAGTTCCGTCGCACACGTCTTGAGTGCCGCTAGCGCGACGATGGAGTTGCACGGGCTGGGCCTCTGCGGCGGGATCGAGGTGCACCTCGCCGCGAGGAACGACGCTTCTGGCTCGATGGGCTCGCGGTGTTCGTGGGGCCGTTCCAAAGGGAGAGATGGACTCCGGCGCGATCGCCCAGCGCTGTGATCCTCCCTGGGACGTCCCGAGGGGTTTGCGACAGCTTGGAAGTGACGAGGACTTGATGGGAAGGCGTCGTTTCGGGGGACGGGGCCGTCGTCGGAGGACTTATCATCGTCGTTGAGCGGACCTGCCTTTGTTTATTCGACTTTTAGAAGCCTTGACCCACAAACATCAAATTCAGCCAATGCATCCGCACGCGCAATGCATGCCCCCGTGAGGATACATTGGCGGATTATACAGAGGAGTCGGTCCCTCCAAGCAAAGCTGCATGCAAGGGGGGCAATTGGGCGGAGGAGGTGGTAGGGGAGATGAGCGATCCAACGCAGATCGGCAAAACGGCGGCTTGAGCGCGGCCCGATTCCTCGTGCTCCCGAGGGGAAATTCGTTGTTTTTTTGCGCTGACGGCCAGACGAAAAAAAGTGAAATGACGGGAGCGCGCGCGTGTGCGTGTGCGCGCGCTACCAGTGCCACCCCTAATATAATCTTATTACCTTGTACAAGCTCCTCCGTGATAATACTATAACGGTCGCATTTTGACATTAACATCATGGTTTTGTGTGAGACGAAGCATGGTGATGACAGCGGCTCAAAAGTAGTCATGAGTTGAATATTAATGCTACTGTAGAAATTGGTATCTTGTAGGTTGGTTGATCTTGTGTGAAACTGCCAACTTATCTAGCTACGTATTCTGCTGCGATAGAACCTCTTAAGGCTATCAATTTTCCCAGAATAATTGACGTAAGCTTTCAAATGAATTTTGACCCCCGGTTTCTGTACTCAACTGAGTCTGCCCTTCCACAGGAAATTTTATCGTTTTGAATTTGAGAACTCTCAATAGATTTTTAATGTAATTCAAGCTTTATTTGAAGATTAGAGCTGCTTTAAAAGTTGGAGTTGGGAAGACCGACCACTTTTGTCGTCGCATGTTCACACAGTTTTTTGTTGTTGTTCACAGAACCAGGATCACATACATGTGAGAATATGCAAGTTACATTTCAGTCTATTAAACAGACTATTTATTTACTTTTTAAAACATCTGCAGTTCAAATTTTAAAACTCAGATTTCAGGCTTTGAATAAAATAAAGCCTCACTTTTCGATGAAATCAATCTCCTTCAAGTGAATTGAAGGATTCTTCGACGAGGTAACGATAGCCAATCCCTTCCTTTCCCATGACGGGGCACTACTGGTATGGGACTATTCGTTCAATAAAATTTATTGATCAATACTTATTTCCACAAAAAACAAAGAATGAAGATAATGGCCGTAGCTTCGACAAATTATTAGAGAATCAAAAAGTAAAAAAGATAATGAGAAACGAAGCTTGCTGCTGTCGCAATTGAATTAATCCAACTCAACCAAAACTACTATCACTGATGTCTTAAGAGCTTATGTCTTGGCATCAGACTACTTAAGCAATTATTTATTTCTTCGTTATATTGAGTAGTTTACTTGTTGATCGGCCCGGTGCAATCAAGATTGTAAGAATTCGATCAGCAGTGTGGATATTATATATATTAGACAACTGTAAAGAGCTCATGGGGAGTCAATGACACTCAAACACTTCTTAATCTTATCCTGCAAAGTTGTTTGAGCACGGGAGCTAGAGTGCTGGAGGTTGTTTGGGATTTGCAAATAATTCCATCCTGCCACTTCCCCAAACCTAGGTGTTGGTAACATTCTGTGTGCTGCAGGAGGGCAAGCACCTTCAGTTACATACTATCCTAATGAGCCTGCAATGAAGATAAAAAACCCCTTATTCGGTTACAGTTCAGACTCAAACTTTTGATCCAACAAGACTGCCCATCTCGCATTTTCTTTGCCTTAGAAAATAATTTCCCTCTAGAGGTGCCGCTGGAGTTGTGACAAAGTCTGGATAGGATCCAATTCCAAGTAAACCATGGGATGATCTGATTGGGTAGCTCATTTTGCGATCTGCATGTAGGCTCCAAGGCAAATGCCAACAGTACACTTTTTCACTCTAACTTGTGATTTTCACACCATGGCGAAGGTACAACACCCGACCAAAGCTTTCCTTTTCACAAAAGAAGTCGCTTGATTCAGTCGATCCTACACCCAGAATAAGGCGAAGGATGCGCATCAATTGATGGCAGCTCGAAGCAACGATGCCAATTCTCCACTCTCGTGCAGAGTAGCCAATCCTGGCGATCCTAACATCCTCAAATCTCTCTCGGGACTTGCAGGAGCGGCAGGCGAACCTCTGGTCATGACCGCGGAATCGAACCCGTCTGTGTATCCACCAACGGACCTTCCCCCGACGAAGCAGGCCGGCATGCTGGTCCGTCCGGTCGCCAACGCGATGGACGCCCTCAGCCTCTTTCCCTCCCTGCCCAACTCTTCCAGCTCGATCACGCGCAAGGTCCCGTCTCCGTCGACCAGCGAGTGCTCCTCCCGGAGCAGTTCCTTCGCCAAGAGGCACCACGGGCAATCGACGAACGAGATCAGGACGACGGGCGCTCCGTCCAGAGCCTCCAGCAGGCGCTCGTGCGACACCTCCTCGTCGAAGCCCTCCGACCCTCCCCCGGCCGCCTCCACGATCTTCTCCACCTTCCAATCCCCCAGCAGTCGTTGCTCCGCCTCCATGATGTCCGCCACGGCGCGACCGAACGGACCTCTCGCGAAGGCGGCCTTGGACTCGTCGGGAGCATGAACCAGGGGCGTGCTTTTCATCATGTGCCGTACCTCGTCGGACGCGACGTGTTCTTGGTGAAGGGCGGCGAGCGCCGGAGAGGTTTTGACCCATTCGACGATGACTTTTTGGATCGACCATGCGCCGGCATAGGGAGAGGAACGCATCGCACAGACCGCGATGATTGCCAAGGAAGGAACGGGCCGACGTCTTTTCGCCCTGAGTGACATCCTTGCGGATGGGTGGAATTGGGATGCCTCGGGATAATGTGAGGCAGCCTCTTGCTTCCGCTGGGGCTGTGGTTGCGCAACAGGACGGCAAATGTGACGTCTCTGCCTTCTTGATAGTGGGCTCCTTACAACTTACAGCTCCTCACAAAACGAAGGCGAAGGGGCAACGCCAAGACGCGTGCAGGCGTGCGTGTGCCTTGGCTCGTCAGTCAGGCAGAGGCAACGGCAGGGGTAGGATGGCGTGTTGATATTTTGATGCGGCTTGCTGTCGAATTCGTGGAACCGCTAGGATATGTCGGAGATGGAGCGTCGCCGTCGCCCCCACGCCCCTCGGTCGGCTAAGCGCGGAGCGCGATGGCAGCCGTAAGCCGGAGCGACGGGAATAGCGGCCGCCGACGACAACGGCTGCCACTTCTCGGCCTTCCTGGCCCTCACCCCCTGGATAGCCCCGGATCCTCCGCGACGTTGGCCCCTTGTGGCCACCGGTGGGCGAGGGGCGAGGGGCGAGGGGCGAGAAGACGCCCTCGCGATGGCGCCTCAACAGCCTCAACCTCGGGCGTCGGGCGTCGGGCGGGCCTCGATCTGCCTCGATCCCGTCGTAGCGCGGTGAGCGGAAACTTTATCTAAAGTACCCGGAAGTATTGAGGAGTCGATGACGACACAAAATATTTTTAGAGCTTATTATTACTACCTTCGATCAATGGCAAGCAATACTCGTGTGTTTATATTGTCCCGGAGAGCTATTATAGACCCAACAGTCGACTTGACGTCGAGTCCTATAAAATTAAATTTTAGTGCCGCTGATCTCCGCTGATGCTGAAGACACAACGCTGCGGCGACGCGAGGAGAAGAAGGCACTGCGTCGAGCTGCGTCAAGAAAATTATGTGGCGGCCCGCCTGGGGCTCGCTTGGAAAGGCCGATGATGCCTGACAGGGCTGAGAATTTGGGGAAGAGCCGGGGTGGACCTGACGGGGGAGGGGAGGAGGGGCAACAGTGACTCACAGAACGAGGGGGGCATCATGCAAATCTTGGTCGAGCAAAAGCAATGGTTGGAAGATGACAACAGAGTGGTATTGCCACAGCGTGCGGGATGGAATGATTGTTTCGTTTTGACAGGACACCGTTGTGAGGGGCCCTGTGGAGGCGTGGTGGAGTTCTGAAATTTTCAGGCCATGTTCACCACAGCTTCCTCACAAAAATGAAATGTACCAAGAAAGGGATTAATCTCACGGCGGTTCAGTTGATCCCTTGGCCTTGGAGCGCGCTCGTCTCGGAGAAGCACTTGGAGCGCCATCATGTCGATCAGGTGCGGCAGCTGCCGCCACGTCGTCCTGGCATCCGCCACAGAGTCCGTGTTCTTCTACGTTAAGGACCCGACCCAGGTCCACATCGCGGTGAAGCCGGAGCGGCTGCCGCTGGTGCGGCGCTCGCCCGAGGCCGACGTCCGATTCGTCCCGAACGACGACCCCTCGCGTCGGAAGAAGGTGAGCGAGAAGGTCCGATGCGGGAGGTGCGGCGTCGCGATCGGGGCCGTCTGCCCCGTCGGGCCGGGCGGGTGCGACGTGGCGACCTTCGGGCGCGATCGCGTGGAAGTGTGCGGCGTCCCCCCGGCGAAGAAGGGCAAGAGCAAGAAGGCTCCGAAGTTCGGCGCGGTGTACGATTCCGTCCCGGAGTGGCGCGAGCTGGAGCGGAGGGTGGGGGAGGAGAATTTCAGGCCTGCGGTGGGGCGCGCGGAGGATGCCCGAGCTGCGACGGCCGCTTCCTTAGAGCCCTTGATCCCAAGTGATCCGCTTGTTCTGCCCCACTTCTCGTCGGCTTGGATGGGCGAGGTCGATGGTTCCCAACTCGATGAAATCGATTCCTTCTTCGGTTGGGATCACGAGCAACTCCCACCTGGGCGCAATCGTCCGAGGCCCTATCAGATCCAGGCGATCGTGGAGGGGCTGCTGCGAGATCTGATCGTGGTGCTTCCGACCGGAGCCGGCAAAACTCTCGTCGCTGCTCATGTCATATTCCGCCTGAAAATACGGAATCCCGAATACATGGCCGCGTTCGTCGTGGATCGAATCCCGTTGGTCTTTCAGCAAGGTTGCGCGCTGGAACGTGATACCGGTCTGCGCGTCTGTTGCCTCTGCGGCGAGAACATCAACACCATGAGCGTGCAGGAGCTAAACGAAGGGCGCTTCGACATCCTCGTCATCACGGCCGGATGCCTGCTCAACGTGCTGGGCAAGAAATGGTTGGACCTGGCCCAGCAATTTTGCTGCATCGTTTTCGACGAATGCCACCACGCTTCTGGAAATCACGTCTACGGCAAAGTGCTCGACCACCTGAAGACGGGATTCCATTCTACTCCCCCGCGTCTGATCGGCTTGACGGCCTCGCCGATGTCATCGCGCACCACAAATACTGCAAGCATACGTCTCCATGAGCTTTGCGAACGTTTCGGCAGGAACACGGGTGTGCTTTATCCTGAAGTACCACCTACACAAACACGGGTTCGATGGCATGTTGTACGGCGTCACCAGAGCCAGGAAGCATTCGCACGTCGTGTAATCCAGGGTTTGAAACCTTTCGCCAATGAATTGAATCGGTTGCTTGCAATTCATGGTGGCTCCTGGGATATGGATTCGGAGCAGCGTAGTCTCATCACATTGGAGCGATGCGATGATTCCAACTTGGATCATTTTCTTAATCCTGCGACAGTTGGTCGCCTACGAGGGCAACTCTCAAGTGCAAGCTGGAGGGTCACAACTTCCACCACTGCATCGGATGAGCAACATGAGCAGATGCGTGTTCAGGTCAGTTTCTTGGTTGATGTGATGAAAGCATTACTTGCGGCCCTTGAAGCTTCGGAAGTAATGGGATCAACTTTTGGCGAAAGTGTTGTTGTGGAGCTTTGCTTGTGGATGGACGATAGAATCAAGAACATAGAAGGAGATGCTACGAGCACACCCGCGTTATTCGACACCATCGAAAAGTTGAGGTGCGATTTTCCAAGCAAGACCCAGAATAGTGGCGCGCAGGTGCTCTCTGATCGGTTACACCAGTTGAAAGCAGAGCTCTCGACACGCCTACATGCAACAGACAGCCGCATTCTGATACTTGTACACACCCGAGAGGTAGCCCACCAACTTACGAGGCTTTTGCAGTCGGATGAATCGATAAACAATTCGTTTCGCCCTCGTTTGGTGGTTGGTCATGGGGGATATGACGGGATGAATTGGCACAATGACCAATCGGCTGCTCTTGACGCTTTCCGTAGGGGAGTCCAACCTATTGATGTCGAGGATGACTATGACCTACCGATGGGTTGCCGTCTTTTGGTTGCGACCTCTGTCTTAGAAGAGGGGCTCGATGTAGAACAATGCGACCTCGTTGTGCGGCTACAGGGTGTTCAAAGTCTCATTGGCTTCATTCAGAGTCGGGGGCGAGCTCGCAAGCAAAATAGCGAGATGCTCGTGTTGGCCAGTGCGCGGGAACAACATCATCTCGAAAATGTCCGTCACCAGGAGGGTAAGATGAAACTCGTTGTTCAGCGGCATGCGAATATGATGGGCATTCCATCCCATGGATCAAGGCGCATTCAAGATCTGCTGTCCCAGAGATATGCATTGGAGGAAAATAATGCTGCTGAGGGTCCGTCATCGAATAACTCATCGGGTGGTTCGGGAGTTGGTGCTCGCCCACCTAAGTCTGCTCATCTCGGAAGTAGCCAGGAAGCGGTGGTACGCTTGATTGTCCCGTGCAAGAGCCATATTGACGAAGAGCAATTGGAGAATCACATCACGTCTGTATTTGCGGGGTACGAAGAGAATGCTCTCACCCTGTCACGAATAGTCCGTCTCGATGGCACAGGGATTGCGAGCCAGATTTTCGATGAACATGAATGTCAGAGCTTCTTAGTGGGTTGGTCCTTGATATCCCAGACCGAAGATGGCAACGGAACATGGCGCCTTTTCGAGCAGACGTGCTTGGAATGGGATTTTCAGCTAAGTTCTACTGCTCAACCTTGCTGGATACACCGATATGGCGGACCAGACGAAGCAACAAGGAGGAAAGATGCGATAACTTTCATCAATCAAGCTGGTACGACGGCACAAGTCAAATGCAGTCTAGGGGTGTGGGGTGGCGCTAATACCTTCATCAAGCGACATGAAATTCCCACCTCTGAGGTTGCCTCGATATGCTTCAAACGCAAAGAAGGTCTTGTCATCCAATGCCAAGAAAACATTCAGATTTTGGTCCCTCAAGCAATAATTGCACACTTCTGCCTCATAAATTGCTACAATGAACGGCGGGTGAAGCTATTTGTGCCACTGAGCTCAGCAGTTTCTGTCATTAAGAAGAAATTGCAAATAGAGGGGGAGAAGGAGCGGATCATCCGTTTGACTGACTTTGACCAATACCCTCATCTCCGAGCGCTTTCAACATTACCAGTTTTGTGCCTGTCGATTTCCCAGAGTGAGAACTTTGGCAATGGCTCATCCTTGATTGAGAGCCTATTGGGATTGGAGAAGGAGTTCCTTGCAGTCCCGATATTCGAAACACGCGTCTCTGTTACTGATGAAACAACATTGGTGAGGCTAGTTGATTGGCAGAGAGTGCAACACAGATTAGGTGGCGGTCAGTTGGCTCGTCTTCAGCCCTACGACAGCAGTCTTCCTCTGATTCGGAATGAGTTTGCATTTGTAGCGTCAGGATCAAGTCCCGCGCGAGTGATTGATCCACATTCGAGTTACCTACCCAGTTGCAACACATCCCAATCTGAAGTCCGCGATGCACATTGGATCGTCCTGTCGGCATTTTCTCAGAGGCTTGGGTGTTTTACCGATGGTATCCGAGAATACATCTGGAATTTTACAACTAGGATAGTGGACAATCTCCTTGCAGCCTTGAACAGATCAGCATTGGGACTACAAGATGATCTCTCCTCATTGTTGTACGCATTGCAGCAGTGTTTCGGTGTACCATATTGGGCTGCTGATTTGAAAGGGAGGTTTGACAGTGCATTCGAAAGCATGTGTCGTCTGGAACGTGAGGGGTGGCATCCAGCAGACACTGCAGCAATCGCAGAGGAAACTATGGGAGCATCAAATGATTCATCCCGCCGTGACGGCAATTGGTTCAAAGTATACCGTGCTGTGCAAACCCCAACGCGAGTTGTTTATCATCCGCCAGTGTCGGTGAAAGGTAGCCGCCTCTATCGTAACTTTGGTTCGGAGCGCTTCGTGACCGTGTCCTTCCGTGATGAACAGATGCAGCAGTTGCACGGGGAAGAAATTATCGGTTCTGTGAGACGCCGCATTAGCCATGGAATGACCTTTGCTGGGCGGGAGACGGTCTTCTTTGGAGGGAGCAGCAGTCAGTTGCGCCAGCAACAGCTACTATTTGTTGACATAGAAAGTTTGCCTCATTGCGATGCCTTCAACGACACCAACATCCGTCTCAAAAGTCTTCGCGAACAAATTCTTTGTCCTTCATGGGTACAATCTATTGCAAACGTTTCATCTGATAAATGTGGTGGAGCTCCCAAGTTCCTATCGCGATTGGCCTTATTCTGCACAGCTGACACACCTACTGAGATCATTGAGGACATAGACGCCAATGTTCTGCGTGTTGATGACATTGAGGTTCACAACAGTCAATCTGATGTTTTTGGAACAACTTTGACAGATGGAACAGGGTGCATTGCATTATCATTGGCTCGAAGAGTAGCGAAAGAGTTTCTGAAGATTACATTTGTTCCATCGGCGCTACAAATACGCTATTTGGGGGCAAAGGGTGTGTTACTCGTCTTGCCCGATGAACACCCTAGATTGCAAGGAAAGCTGATCCTTCTTCGTCCATCAATGGAGAAGTTCTCCATGGGATCGGTACAGGATCACTCCCTCTGTGTTGTTGACTACTCCCGGCATCGCCCCATGTTCATGAATCGGCAGATTATTACTTTGCTGACATCTCCTGTCTCTGGCGACAGCGAAGTTTTTCATGCTGATGGACGTCGCTTCGCCCCTCTTGAGGCATTGCAGGAACACCTTGCAAAGGCTTTGTGTGTTGAGGCGACTGTTTTCACTAATGCTGATAAGGCTGCTGATCTTCTTACAGCCAGAGGAACTTCTGCGGACCACATTGTGAGGGCTTTCCGCAAGCTGCAGCCACACATGGATGTCCTCTCCGAGACCTTTTGTGTGGATATATTGAGAGCAAATTATAGATTTGCAATTCGCTCTCTTGTCAACAAAACTCGCATACCCGTAAAGAAAGGTTGCCAATTGATGGGAGTCGCAGATGAGTTTGGAGTTTTGAAAGATGGAGAAGTCTTTGTTCAAATTGACTGCCACGTAGATGGGCACCCATTCGTGCTGACACAAGCTGATGTGGCCATTTGGCGGAATCCTGCCCTACACCCCGGGGATTTGCGCATAGTGACTGCAGTAGATCGTCCAGAGCTGCGTGACTTCGTGAATGTCATAGTCTTTCCAGCTGCCAGACCAGGCATCAAGCGAAATTTGCCACTGGAATGTTCTGGGGGTGATCTTGATGGCGATTTGTATTACATTCTTTGGAATGAAGAGTTGGTCCCCCCTCGTCATACCGAAGTGGCCCCATTGCCTTACCACAAATTTGCAGAGCACATGGTTGAGGGTGAAGATGAAGATGCAGAAGCAGCTGGGTTCGGGGTTGACTTTCACTTTATGCGGGAAATGATGCGCGGAACCATTGGTTGCGGTGATGAGCGTTTTACCAACCAGATGCTTTCTCCTTTCATAGCAATGGTTTTTGCTGCTGATTTACTGGGTCGCATTGCAAGCATGCATTTGGCATTGTCGGATCTCTTGCAGGCTGGAGCTCGCGATCCTTTGGCATGTGAAGTAGCAAAGGCGCAGTCCTATGCCGTCGATTTCCCCAAAACGGGTGTGCCACCACGAGTTCCTCTGGCAGCTGTGAAAAAAATTGCAAGAGAAGGCTTTCCTGACTTCATGGACAAACGCGATAAGGCAAACTACACATCAAGCAAGCCCCTTGGTTTCCTCTATCGAAGAGCAGCCTCCTTTGATTTCAACTATACAAGTGTGGCTCAGCATGCGTCAATGAGCCCGAACTCAAAGCAGGGACAGCATTATGAAGTCCTAGATGTTCGGATCACTTCTTTGGCCAAGCATGCAAGCGAAGCCCAGCATGCAGAAGCCAAGCTGTTATATGAGAAATATTGGAGTTCTCTGCGTGGAGTGATGATTTCATATGGTCTCAAATCCGATGCTGAATGCATGTTGGCACAGTCCTCCCACTTTCATCCCATGATTCACGACTATGGAAAGGCCCAGGATACCATCCGCCTCAAGGTTGCAGCTCTCTTTAGGGATTTGCAAGACTTCTTTGTTCGTCGCTATGGCTCAAAGTCCCAGCACGAGAAGTGGATCGTTGCCTGTCTGTGGTATGAAGTGGCACACCGTGATGGCCGCGCCCGTTCTTTCTCGTTCATACTGGCTGACCTCTTGAGCGAGTATTTGGAAAGCTCAGTGGACGAACGCAACATTTGCAAATCTTCGTCAGAAGGATGCTATGAAAGAATCGGAAAGCCCCTGTTGCGATATTGCGAAAAAGCACAATCTCAAATGCATGAGAACCGTTCTGCCAAGCTTGCTATTTGTCAGACTTTGGAGCACGCACTTGAGCAATACGGTTTGTGCCGCGAATCATTTCGCATTTGCCCGTTTGGATCAGTTGCCCATGGTTTGTGCGAAGTTAATTCTGATCTCGACGTATACGTGGACTTTGGTCTTTCTGCCCCAGACCAGGACAGCCGTCATCATCGTCATCCTTCGCAACTTACGTCTGTTTTGGGGGCCTTGGGCTTCTCGACCCAAGATGACTTTTTCAGGGGATCATCGAAGTCTGAGCGGGAGAAGCAACAATTAGTCATGATATTGTCTCCTGCCTTTGAGCCCATTAGTCGGCACAAGGAGGAAATATTGGATGCCAGAGTGCCAATTATTAGATGTCACATCCCCTTCTCGCTGGCTGACGCGCATGCTGATAGTGCCGAAGCTTCAACGGCTCAGCAGGTTGATGTTAGCTGTTGCCCAACCGGTGCTTGGAAAGCATGTTGGATGCAAGCCATGTTCAGACACGATCCAAGCCTCTACTGCGCATTTATTGTCCTGATTCGATGGGGACGGGAAGCCAACCTAATCAGCAAGAAGGACCAGAACTCTTCGCGGGTTGCAGGGAATCACTCCTCTGCCCTTTTCGCAACGGGCGAATTTCATGCGCTCATTTTCTACGTGTTGAGGAACAATATCGAATTGGATGTCCCTGTCCCTACCACTAGTCTCGCAGACAGAACCGATGGCGACTATGCTAAAGACCTCATGATAGCATCTGCATCTCCTTCCCGAGTCGGTCGACTCGTCCTTTCATTTTTCGAGAGAGTCCAAGAGCTCACAGGCAAACTGGTGAATTCTGGTGAAGAACACATGGAATTTGTTTGGCCACTGGAGAAGATACATGGTTCATCCCATCAGATAGCACCAGATACATTGACCCTCATGACAGCTCGCCTGGAAACTAGCAGGCTGCAAAGTTTGCACCAATTCTGTGATCCAGCTCGACATTGCTTGCTCTCCTGCGCCGACCCACAGCAGCTTCTTGAACTCGCTGCGGGTGATGCAAGAGTAGTACGATTCTCGCAGAAGCTATCTCTTGCTTTGAGCTACCGGATTGGACATGCATTAGAATTTCATGCCTGCCGTCTATCGCTACTGTCTGGCTGCCCGAAGGTGGAGTTACAGCCTGTTTCAGCTCGTCACAATAGCCAACTGATGATCTCTGCAGAAGCCTCGAACCGATGCATCCGTCGCCTTAAAGAAGCGCTCTCAAATTCTTCAAAAGCAGCATCAGCAGGCAGCTGGAACTGCCGGGCCGTCACCCGGGCTTCTCGTTATTTCATGGAAAGTTCCAGTGATATCCATGCCTTAGGTTGCAGCCTTGCAGGCGTCCAGGTAAAGTTTCCACAGCTCCTTGCAAAGAGACACGGCAACAAAAAAGATGCCATCGCTGAATTCTTGTCCAGACACTCGTTGGATGAGTACAGTCTTTGTCGGACAGTTGCAACTAGCTCAGATGAGGAAGCTAGGAACCCCTTCTCCATACCATTGAACAACAATTGGCAGCAGGTTCTGGATCCAAAAGATCTGGCATTAGTGCGTTCGCTGTCTCTCCATTTGATGCGGCAACTACCTCACTCAACTACGTTCGAGACAGCAGTGCTAAGTATTGTTTTCGGACATTTCGTGGTTGTGAACGTCAGTCGATCGTTACCAGCAAGCCAGAAAACGCTAGGGCTCAACGAATTGAAGCTTGCGATGGAAAAATCTGGACGGCAGCGAAGGAACTGGAATAGGGGCGACCCAACTTTTCATGCTCCCTGCGAACAGGTATCAAAGAGGTCATCGATGAGTCAAAAAGGTCAACCCTTGAAGACTGGCAACTTGGGCGCCGCGTCCAACCGGCGTAAAAAGAGACGATGTGTGCGCAAGGATGTTCAGAAGGCAGGAATTGCAACGACATTCCTTCCGACATTTTCTGGCAATGCAGATGAGTTGTATCGGAAGTTCGACGAATCCCTTTCAGATTTAGGTTTTGAGTTGATCCAGAATGAGCCCAGACCAAGCAGGACTCAGCGCAACATTCGGACAAAAGTGAACCAGGTTGATCGTGGGAGAACACTTGACTATTCCATTTCCATCTCGGTCTCAAAAGGGTATGAGGTGCATGCCGACTTTGTTGACAACCGCATCGAAGTTCCAAGAGCTGCAAACGTTGCAGAGCGCCCACTAAACTGGATCCATCGCACTATGCTCGGCAATGGGATATTGCCCGATTTTCGTCTTCGATTCCGCACCACTGTGCCCATTTCGGACTATCTTCGTAATCTTGCATTGGGCAATGCGCAAGGCTTGTCTCCTCTCACTTGGAGCAATAGTGACACTCCTCTATTTTGTGTCAATGCATCCGCCGACGTGCGCAAGCGCGTCCAGTACGTGCGGCATCACATCGCAGAAGCAACATATCTTAAGCGAAGCGAGCACAGCGTGTTTTCTCTCTCCATTTGGTCCAGAGTTACCCGGCTTCGGGAATTTCACCGGAGCCACTTGTCAAATGACAGCGCAGATTTCAGTGGTCCCGTCGAGAAGACCGAAATGCAATTGTACTTTGACGTTGAAGCCGCAAACAGGATCAAACAGGACGGAGCCAGCAACGAAATGGACAAATTTGCGTGCAGTGTCTTGCGCGAAAGCATTGATGTCGCGATGGAGCTCAAGAGGAAAGGGTTGCAGTTCAATTTGTTGTAAGTCTTGGTCGAGGTAGGCCTTTGTGCTAAGGCTCTTTTGACTCTAGGCTCGGATCTTGGCATCGTGACTGCAACTACCTGCTCCTAGTGGTCTGTCTTGACTTGGCACAGGCTCCCTGCGCTACCTTGCTGTGGATTTCCCCATCGATACAAATGCAAGAGAAAGCTACTAAACTCCATTATCAGATGTTGTTCCAGAAACATATTTGTCTTAATGTCCACCATTGTAACACATTCTGACTACTTCCAATACTTTGGTTTGACACACGTCCAATCTTCTATCTCTTGCTTCTACCATAGTTGAGGTGATTCTTAAAGATGTACATAATGCCACCAGGAGACGGTACGGAGTAGCTTGACCTAATAAAATGAGACTGGGAATAATGCTGATGGTCAAGCTCCATCGTGCCAAGCGTTGTCACCCAGTCACTGCCGCAACAGCCGCCATGCCCTTGGTTGCACCCACTCGCTGGCGCCACCTGGCTGTAAACCCACGGGGGTATTTTATGTGGAACAAAAGGCCTCCACCTCGCAGTACCTGCACTAGAGGCAACCCGTCCAGTGGGCTAAATTTTGGCTCCGAGGTATATTTTGCACTAGCAATGGAAATCAGGCCATGAGAGACAAAATGCTATCAAGATACCTAGTACCAAGAGGAGGGCCCAACCAACCTGGTCAAATCAAACCCCTCTCATTGGTGCACGATGAGTGGTATTCAAGAACTCTGAGATATGGGCATGTGAGAAAGCACTTAATCTCTTCAGAAAAGTTTTGGATTTTGGGAGAATTTAATTTACAAGTTTTTACTTTAGCAAACAGAAGACCTCCATGAGAGCTCACAATCTGGATAAATTTACAGCGACCAGATCATCATGTAGCCATCCCCGAAGATTTAAAAACAAAAATTCCCTTTCGGATGGTAAAAAGACTGAAAGTTCCAAGCACTTTTCTCAGCATCAACACAACAATTGACGCGAAAGTAACTTGTCCGTTCACGATCGAACAAGGATTATTGTCCGGAGAATTGCGGTAGAACTTCGCTCGTCTTCAGAGTAGGAAGTATTGAATTCAGTTCGTCCATCGGCTTCAAAGCTGCGGTGGCATCTTTGTTTTGCATCGGCGACGTCGCCAAGCGAGCGGTGCTTTTTGGATCTAGGGCGACAAAGTTTGTGATAATCCTTGATCACGCAAGCAAAAACCGGCACAAACGGCTCAAAGTCTGGTTCGCCCGTCGTCCGGAGGAGTGGGACCGGAAGGGCTTTTATGACCGAGGCATGTCTCCATCCTGGAACGACACTTGCCATCTGAAGACGTCCCGGTCTGACACAGGGCGTCTCGAGAACACTGTCCCTACGGTGATTACTTACAGTACTATTTTACTGATTCTATCCATATCTTTTGTTGTTTCACTATTCGCACAGTAGGTATGTACGGTAAGTTATACGATTCTGTCTGTGCAGGAATTAGTAATATTTTGATTGGCCAATTTTGGAATTATCTACCAACGCCAACCCAAGGGTTGCTCGTGCGGATGCCCCACTCTTGGTGCCCCAAAACAAAAGTTGATCATATGCGGAGCCACCTCCCACAATATTCGCTACCGACACGCACACAAATAATCAAAAGCAACAACACCCCCTTCCAGTCCACTCAACCATGCCACATCCAAAGCGCCCATCCAAGTGCTGTGTGGCCAAGCCCCGTTTGCCAAAGCCCTACGCGGCGAAGCCTGCTACTACCAGCGCCGCCGGTTTGCCTGTGTTGGCGAGCAGCGCGCCGGGCTGAAGTCCCTACTGTACAAGCCCAACCCCCCCCCCTGCCAAGCGTCAGCCACCAAAGAAAAATCAGGGAAAGAAGGACACGTCAAAAAGAATATGCCACCCCCCGCCAAAGCACAGTCCAGTGCCAAACTAGCCAGTACGTCCACCCGCCGTACACCCAAGTCCTCCCCCGCCAAGGCCTAGTCGAAGAAACAGCTGGCTGAGGTGGCCAAGTTGAAGAAACAGCTGGCTGAGGAAGCGCTAGTGCCCGTTACCAACCGAAAGGGCAAGAACAGCCTAGACTGGAAGTTCGCGGCCGTCATCGAGTATTTTTATTACAAGACTACCATTGCAACGTTCCGTGTTGGATTTTACGTTTTTTATCATGACGTTTGAAACTCGAAAACGCCACGTCACGCGACGTGACGAACATCATGTTGTAAATGTCGCGACGACATGACGCGTCGTAGCTTGATGTGACGGCGTAAGAAATGGTGTCGTTTTACGTGTCGGCGGACGTCAAACGTCACCAATATGATTAAGAGAATGAATGGTATCTATGTATTGCCAGTCACATCAGACATACTTGCACAACTACGATACGATACCGTACATGCAGAACTATCAAAAAGTCAAGCTTCGCGAGTTCGTGTCATATTTTACTATTTATGAGATGAAAGATCACTATTTATGGTCGATACAGGTCCTCGCCAACATCCGCATCCTCCTTGTATCGTCCATCCTGCCCAAGACGACGCTGTATCCCTGCTCAGCCCGGCTCCCAGGCAGGGACATCGCGTCAATCAAAAACACGACGTGGCCTTTGAGCTCGCGCCGAATCCAAAAAGTCGACGATTTGACCACCGTCGAAAAGCTCGTTCGCATTCGACGCGAACAGAAGCTCGTCCTCTGGGCTCGCCATCGCTCGCGCCTGAAGGCACTTTGCTTTTTAGGCAGCGAGTGCAGACGATCGGACGATCGTCGAAAGCTCATCCTTCGGACTCGCAGAAACAGGAGCAAAGAGCAGCGAACGCAACTGCGAAAACAGCTCGGACCTCGTCCTTTGGACTCGCGCAGTCCTCGCACCGGTTCCGGCAACGCATAGTTCGGAGTCAGCCAGCAATGACGACGAGGACAGAAAGGACGAGGAAGAGTCCGGCAACTTGTAGGCGAGCGACCAAGGAAGACGAAGAGCAACACATTTGGTGTGAGCCCCTCTTCAAAATGATTCAATCCAAAACAAAACTTACCTTTGCTTCTGACTGAGAAAATTGCAAACGCCACCTCCGTTGGCTCCTCGATCCCTCTCCTCCCCGCCAGACGACCCTGCTACCAAACTGGTCCTGGCTCTCGCCCCAGGAATCCGATGGCTTCCCTCCCGGTTGGGGATGATGGAGTCGGCGTCTGCAGTCTGCAGCTCCTCCCTCCTCAGCTGCGCCGCCCATCCCCCTCGATGCGCCGCCAGCTCCACTCGACATCACTGCGACAGTATAGAGTAGAACAACAACAAAATATTGGTGAGCGCCTTTCTTCACAGGAATGCATTGAACCGAAACAAATACTCACCTCTGCATCACGGG